>OX439141.1:152027164-152252519 GCA_949318255.1 Pollenia labialis
TTTTACTTGGAAAATTGATTTTTTTTATGAAAACTTAAAATTGCATTTTATTAATTAGAGGTCCTACAGCCAAAAGGACTGAAATCTGTGATCACTACCAAAATTCCATATTTTACTTGGAAAATTGATTTTTTATATGAAAACATAAAATTGCATTTTATTCGTTAATTAGAGGCCCTACAGCCAAAAGGACTGAAATCTGTGATCACTACCAAAATTCCATATTTTACTTAGAAAATTGATTTTTTATATGAAAACTTAAAATTGCGTTTTATTCGTTAATTAGAGGTTCTACAGCCAAAAGGACTGAAATCTGTGATCATTACCAAAATTCCATATTTTACTTGGAAAATTGATTTTTTTTATGAAAACTTAAAATTGCATTTTATTAATTAGAGGTCCTACAGCCAAAAGGACTGAAATCTGTGATCACTACCAAAATTCCATATTTTACTTAGAAAATTGATTTTTTATATGAAAACTTAAAATTGCATTTTATTCGTTAATTAGAGGTTCTACAGCCAAAAGGACTGAAATCTGTGATCATTACCAAAATTCCATATTTTACTTGGAAAATTGATTTTTTTTATGAAAACTTAAAATTGCATTTTATTAATTAGAGGTCCTACAGCCAAAAGGACTGAAATCTGTGATCACTACCAAAATTCCATATTTTACTTGGAAAATTGATTTTTTATATGAAAACATAAAATTGCATTTTATTCGTTAATTAGAGGCCCTACAGCCAAAAGGACTGAAATCTGTGATCACTACCAAAATTCCATATTTTACTTAGAAAATTGATTTTTTTTATGAAAACTTAAAATTGCATTTTATTAATTAGAGGTCCTACAGCCAAAAGGACTGAAATCTGTGATCACTACCAAAATTCCATATTTTACTTAGAAAATTGATTTTTTATATGAAAACTTAAAATTGCGTTTTATTCGTTAATTAGAGGTTCTACAGCCAAAAGGACTGAAATCTGTGATCATTACCAAAATTCCATATTTTACTTGGAAAATTGATTTTTTTTTATGAAAACTTAAAATTGCATTTTATTAATTAGAGGTCCTACAGCCAAAAGGACTGAAATCTGTGATCACTACCAAAATTCCATATTTTACTTAGAAAATTGATTTTTTATATGAAAACTTAAAATTGCATTTTATTCGTTAATTAGAGGTTCTACAGCCAAAAGGACTGAAATCTGTGATCATTACCAAAATTCCATATTTTACTTGGAAATTGATTTTTTTTATGAAAACTTAAAATTGCATTTTATTAATTAGAGGTCCTACAGCCAAAAGGACTGAAATCTGTGATCACTACCAAAATTCCATATTTTACTTGGAAAATTGATTTTTTATATGAAAACATAAAATTGCATTTTATTCGTTAATTAGAGGCCCTACAGCCAAAAGGACTGAAATCTGTGATCACTACCAAAATTCCATATTTTACTTAGAAAATTGATTTTTTTTATGAAAACTTAAAATTGCATTTTATTAATTAGAGGTCCTACAGCCAAAATGACTGAAATCTGTGATCACTACCAAAATTCCATATTTTACTTAGAAAATTGATTTTTTATATGAAAACTTAAAATTGCGTTTTATTCGTTAATTAGAGGTTCTACAGCCAAAAGGACTGAAATCTGTGATCAGTACCAAAATTCCATATTTTACTTGGAAAATTGATTTTTTTTATGAAAACTTAAAATTGCATTTTATTAATTAGAGGTCCTACAGCCAAAAGGACTGAAATCTGTGATCACTACCAAAATTCCATATTTTACTTAGAAAATTGATTTTTTATATGAAAACTTAAAATTGCATTTTATTCGTTAATTAGAGGTTCTACAGCCAAAAGGACTGAAATCTGTGATCATTACCAAAATTCCATATTTTACTTGGAAAATTGATTTTTTTTATGAAAACTTAAAATTGCATTTTATTAATTAGAGGTCCTACAGCCAAAAGGACTGAAATCTGTGATCACTACCAAAATTCCATATTTTACTTGGAAAATTGATTTTTTATATGAAAACATAAAATTGCATTTTATTCGTTAATTAGAGGCCCTACAGCCAAAAGGACTGAAATCTGTGATCACTACCAAAATTCCATATTTTACTTAGAAAATTGATTTTTTTATGAAAACTTAAAATTGCATTTTATTAATTAGAGGTCCTACAGCCAAAAGGACTGAAATCTGTGATCACTACCAAAATTCCATATTTTACTTAGAAAATTGATTTTTTATATGAAAACTTAAAATTGCGTTTTATTCGTTAATTAGAGGTTCTACAGCCAAAAGGACTGAAATCTGTGATCATTACCAAAATTCCATATTTTACTTGGAAAATTGATTTTTTTTATGAAAACTTAAAATTGCATTTTATTAATTAGAGGTCCTACAGCCAAAAGGACTGAAATCTGTGATCACTACCAAAATTCCATATTTTACTTAGAAAATTGATTTTTTATATGAAAACTTAAAATTGCATTTTATTCGTTAATTAGAGGTTCTACAGCCAAAAGGACTGAAATCTGTGATCATTACCAAAATTCCATATTTTACTTGGAAAATTGATTTTTTTTATGAAAACTTAAAATTGCATTTTATTAATTAGAGGTCCTACAGCCAAAAGGACTGAAATCTGTGATCACTACCAAAATTCCATATTTTACTTGGAAAATTGATTTTTTATATGAAAACATAAAATTGCATTTTATTCGTTAATTAGAGGCCCTACAGCCAAAAGGACTGAAATCTGTGATCACTACCAAAATTCCATATTTTACTTAGAAAATTGATTTTTTTTATGAAAACTTAAAATTGCATTTTATTAATTAGAGGTCCTACAGCCAAAAGGACTGAAATCTGTGATCACTACCAAAATTCCATATTTTACTTAGAAAATTGATTTTTTATATGAAAACTTAAAATTGCATTTTATTCGTTAATTAGAGGTCCTAGAGCCAAAAAGACTGAAATCTGTGATCACTACCAAAATTCCATATTTTACTTCGAAAATTGATTTTTTATATGAAAACTTAAAATTGCATTTTATTCGTTAATTAGAGGTCCTAGAGCCAAAAGGACTGAAATCTGTGATCACTACCAAAATTCCATATTTTACTTGGAAAATTGATTTTTTATATGAAAACATAAAATTGAATTTTATTCGTTAATTAGAGGTCCTTCAGCCAAAAGGATCGAAATATGTAATCACTACTAAAATTCCATATTTTCCTTAGAAAATTGATTTTTTATATGAAAACATAAAATCTCATTTAATTCGTTAATTAGAGGTCCTAGAGCCAAAAGGATCGAAATATGTAATCACTACCAAAATTCCATATTTTCCTTAGAAAATTCGTGTGTTTTTTACAAAAGTGTATGAATGTTTCATTTACTTGTTTGTTTTATATTCATTGATTTTCAACGGCCAGTAACACGAATCAAAAACGCAATTACATCGAACCAATACAATCTCACACAACATTAAATCGCATACACTTACCTTTAAATAATGAGTATTTCATTGCAGTAAATACCTGTACATGTGCATTATACACATGTGACTTTGTTCTGTACATACAATCATATGTGTGTTATGTTTATATGTAAATACATTTTCTGTATGTCGTTTCGATGTAATAAAACTTGACAAATTACATTGCGGTTTAATGTAGAAACACATACCAGCACACAAAAATAAAATAACTTACATGTATTTTTATTCATATGCAATTGTAAAAACAAATAAACGAGCAAAATATGTATATGAGGTTCTGTGAGAAGGATGTTCGAAACATTTTGGGCTAAATGTATTTAAAAAGTTGTTGAAAAATTAAAATAACTTTAAGTGCAAACAACAACGTTATAAAAATTTATATATTTTCGTAAAAAATTTAATTTAACTTCTGTTTACATACAAATACATCTACGCAGATGTTCTTTCACTTGGGGTTGGCAAATTTATAAAAAATCCAATTACGTACATGGGAACCACAAACTTCTCTTTAGTTTACGTTTAAATATCTTCCTTTCTTTATTTCCCTTTATATGATCCCATTCCCACCTACAAACAGAGCTGTTTTTCTTGAAGATGCCTCTAATTCATCTTAAGTTAGCAATGACAATTAAGAAAATGCTAAACTATTTGCAATTATGGTTTCTAAATTGTAGCATCATTACAACCCATGCTGGCGTAAAGATAACAACATATTCTCTAACACATCAAGACTATAGTAAATATATTCATACACCCACACATATGAACTTTTATGAAGGAATTGTGTATGTATTTGTTTGCTTGTGTAAATAAAAGAACATTTTATGTTGTTAGAACTTAGAAAGCAGCATAGACGAAATAAATGCGATTTGGCTACTTCTTTTCTTCTTCCATACAGCCGTACAAAACAAGTTTGAAACTGACTACGACAACTAGTGTAACCAATTAGTTAACTTATTTATGGCTCCTGCACAGACTTATACAGATACTTGCATACTTTTAACTGCATTTAAATGAAAATAACATTTTACTCTTACACAGAAGGAAACAAATTTAATTCAAATTCAGAACAAAAAAGTAAAATTACTAACGTTATCAAATTATAAGCAACATTTAGTAAAATTAATATGGATAAAGTATAAACCCGTATTCGTTGTCAAATCAAAAACGAAATGTTGTAAAATTAAGTACAAAAAAGTAAAAAATACAAAACATTGTCAAATCATAAAGGAAATGTTGTCAAATTGAAACATTATGCGTTGCCATATTAACAACGAAACCTTGTCAAATTAACATTGCCACACGTTGTTATATAAAGAACAGAGTGTTGTTAAATGGAAAACCATTAAATGAAAACTACTATGCGATGTGAAACCATAAACGAAATGTTGCCAAACTGAAATTTCATTAGTTTCCCTATCAGCAACGAAGCATTGTCAAATTAATAATTATCACACCTTGTCAAATAATGAACGAAACAGTTTCAAGTTGAGTGCGAAGTATTAAAAAATGCCAAATGTTAGTTAATAAACAATCAAATGTTGTAAACTTGTGAACAAAAAAGTTTTTAATTCCAAACGTTGTCGAATCAAGACCAAAATATTGTTGCTAGAAATCTCTTCTCTCCAATAAGCCATTTTTATTCGCACTACTAATTTTTGCTTTCGGTGGGCTCCTTAATAGTGATTCTATAATGTTCGAAATGTGATAAAAATTAGGAATATTTTCATTTAATTTGATGAAAAAATTAAGAATGCAAAGTTTTCCTATAGTGGTTTATTCCTATTTCCAGCAAACAAGAGTCAATAAAAGTCAATATAACTACATACTGGCAAATTCCTAAATTTGTTTTATTATTTTCCTCAATGAGCTCAATGTAATAAATACTGCGGAAATAATTTGTTATTATTGAATTGTAAAATAAAAATTATTTGCTTAAATCTGTAAACAAATTTACCAAATAAAAATTTACTAAATTATTTACGAACTAATTTACATATTTTGAATAATTGAAATAAAAAATGATTTAAAGATTCACTTTTGGCGCAGAAAAATACATAAATTAAATTTTAGATTATGGCAAGTAAAATGTGGGTCTTTTTTTAATTTAATTTAATCCGAAAGAAGACAAATGGGGATAGAGATGTTTGCAGGGCAAACAATGTCACATGAAATGTAAAATAAAGCAAAAGTTTGAAGTTTTCTTTTTTTGAAATTGATTGATTGAAAAGCTTCGAACGCAGCAGGTTTGTAAGGGAGAAAAATAAAACAAGCGCTTACGGAAAACATGAATTTTATATGGCGAGCTCCCACTTCGAAGCAATAAATTTTTGACTCAAAAAGCGCTTTATTTAGCGCATACAAAAATTGTTGAATGTTACGATCAGCTTTGCACCCGGAAGTTTTTGTAACCGTTACCGCTATTCTGCAATATGCTGCCTTACCCACCTGTTTCGTAGCAATGGATTTTCGTGGCTATTTAAATATTATAGATTTCTTTGTAATTTGTTCGTTCAGTTACCTAACTTATTACGAAGCGCAAAAATGTGCGCTTACTTTTTAAAATTTACTAATTCTGCTTCGTAAAACAGAAATATTTTTTTGGGTTGTAGCTTGTAAAAAAAGAACGTAACGTCTTTATGTATACGAGGTTATGAAGGAACATCAAAAGAAAATCAAATAGTTTTGCAGTAATATGTCGTGTTTTTGTGAAGAAATCGGAAAGTTTTTGAAAATTGCGATTTATTTTGAAATATTCGATTTTTTTTTTTTTTAAGAACATATCAAACCGATTTTGCATACTCTGCTTTAAAGTTAAACTTTTTTAAATAAGTGCTTTCTGCCTCAATCGATGTAAGTCGTACGGAGCAAATAGAAGGCGGGTAGGAAAAAAAACTTTTTAACCACTATTTTCTAAATAGTTTTAAAGGGTATTTTACTGTGAGGCCGAACGTTGTTATTATGGAATAAAAAGGCTTTCTGTCTGGTCGCATATTCCGTTGAGTTTTCGGCCAATAATCGCTTAACCAAATCAATTGTATTGTATTAAAATACCTGTATATCGGCTGGCCCAATTTCAGCGGATCATAATTGATCGGACCCCTCTAGTCTTACTTAACACAAAGCGAAAAGAGAAAAACATATATTGATTCTCTACTTTATTTCGTTTAATGACTAAAACCTGATACTCTTACGTTAGCGTGCACATTGCGGATCAGCTGTTTCATTTTCCTAACCAAACTTATGTATAAATAGGAACAATTACGTAAACGTTCTTAGCCTTGCGAATGAACCTGATTAAATTGAAATTTGTCTCCGTTTTTACGTTTCACACGCAAAGATAAAACTTGGTTATGGTAAACATATTCTAAGAGCAACATATTATGATAAGATTCATGATTGTAGTCAACATATTACGATTGTTATTGAATCATATTATGACCAAATATATTTGTAATATTCCATCATAATATTTTTTCCTTAATCATATTATTATCACGTTAATCATAATAAGTTAAGAATCATATTATAATACAAATTGATAATGTTATGGTTAAAAGCTATTCATAACATATATGAAAGAATCATATAATGATAACTGTAATTATATTATAATCGTAGGTTATCAAAATATCGTTTGTCGTAGGTCGCAATTATTTTATAGAATTTTTTATACTTTTTCTATCAAAATAACATTAAACTAACATGCATTATTTTTAGACTTTTACAAAGAAAAATTAACATTTGGTTAGCAATCCTATTTAATTTAACATTTTTTTTAATGAACAATTCGTTAATTATTTTTTTTAATTTCTATAAAATATTACGACAGAATTGATAACAAAATATTATTAGAGTAAAAATATTTGGTTTGCAACTAAATCCGCATCAATTTTATGAAACATTAGCTGCAAACACTTTCTTCAATTCTCTTTTTTGAAACTTTGAAATTTAGTTTTACAGCATTGAGTCATTTTCCATGCCTTCTATTTTTCTTTCAAAGACAAACTTACAGAAACTGCTTGCACATGAAACAAATTACACCTTTCCATTCGGTTTTGGTTATTCATCAACAAACTCAAATGTTTCGCAAAAAATGTTTCATAATATGGATTTGGACTTTTGTATAATATGACTACACGTATCGAAAATCATTATCTTATGGTTACACTGTGTGTAATTTTTTAAGTCATGGAAAAATAACCATATAAGGATTAAAATAACCCTAAAGGTTATTTTTGTACCTGAACAGGGGGAAAAAGGTAAAATAATCGCATTTTTGGGAAATTTTTCACTATTGGTGCTACCCAAATGGTGTTAAGAAACGTTCTTAGGAAGTTCATTCTAAAAAGTTGTTCATTGAGATTTAGGAAAATTTTTGTAGTTGATTGTTTGCTTGAATTTGGAACGGTTTGCTACCTATGGCCCTAAACAGGGGAAAAAGGCAAACAAAAAAATCGAATTTTTTTAAGTTTTTTGCGATTTTGATCTTAAAGATGAACCTTTTTAGATTTTATATTTTCACAACTTTTGTTCTTTATGGCTAGGGCTACAACTTTGTCTCACAGTGTAAATTAAAATTCTGAACGGTTTGCAAAATATGAGCCTGAGAAAATGATCACTTTTTTTTTGCAAAAATGACACCGAGGCCCCAAATCTTTAGGGGCCCATAAAAAAGTGCATGAATTGGAGCAAAACTGGGAGACACTGGTCTTTTTTTTTTGGTCCTTTATGGTTATTTTTTGTCCGTATATGGTTATTTTTTTCGTGTTGCACTGTGTTATTAAAAATCATTAAATGGTTGTAAGTAATTTAATATGTTTTCAAAGTAATCATTATTTAGTTGTTAGAAAAATAATTATTTTTAAGTCGACAATAATCAAATTTATAGTTGCTATAAGCACTTAAATACAAATTAAAATTTTTTGTATACGACAACTATATATTTGCGATATTCACAAGGTGTGCTATCATGTTATATTGTCATAATGTTCTATCATTTTACAATGGTTTAAAAATATTGTTGTTGCTTTGTAAACAAAAAGTGTTTTAAATAAATAGAACTTTGCTTGCTATGTTTATCGTGCTGGCGTAATTAAGCCGAAGACCTGCGCTGAACGGCTGAGCTGATCAGAATTAGTTTTTGTAAGCCTTCGCCGTTAATGGTAAAATTTATCCCGCTTACATCCGAATTGAACCTGCGGCTATTAGATCGGCTTAGGACTCTGCTGTTTGGCAAACAAACAAAATAAAATTTATTTCTAAATTGCGTCTAAAAAATAAAAAATAGTCAGGTGAGATCCAATTTAATTTATTAATTCATGGATTAGAATTAAAAAATATTTTTATTTTTGGTAAATATTTATTTTTTATATTTGTTTGAAATCAGCTGATTTAAAATCAAAATAGCACATTGAATTTTGAGGGGTTGTTCACAACAGTCGTATTTTTTCAGGTTATTATTTTAAGACATGAATTTATGACATCGACGACTGCTGACGTCAATAGTCAAACATCAATCCTTAAATCAAATTGTATTTTAACCTTTGGTAGATCGAAATTTGCTTTTTTGAATGATTATCCATTTTAATTGATTTTACACGTTTTTTCCTAACTTCTGTTTTTGTTCCGTACATATCGCACCCTAAATACTAAAGGGTCACAACTCAAAAATCTTAAATTTTCAGTAGAGACAAAAAATGGGTTTCTTTTTATATGAACTCTTATACTACAGAGAAGGATTAAATTGTATTTTCTTCGCAAAATACTAGAGAAATTGATCAAAGATTTCTATAGTGCATCGATTTATTACAAAAAGTGAAAATTGATAAATTTTGGGTTATGACCCTTTAGTATTTAGGGTGCGATATGTCAAGAATTCTTCTTGAAGTCCAAAGTGCATTTTTTGTTTTTTCATTTTGTCTTTCTTTTTCTTGTTGACCTTTTTCAGCACAACTTGAAGGACATATTAACTTATAGAGCTCGTGCCTTACCTTTAACAAGCTTCAACAAGAAAAAGAAAGACAAACATCAATATCAAAAATGTACTTTGGACTTCAAGAAGAAATCTTGACAAAAAGTACGAAAGAAACTGAGGTAAGGGAAAAACTTGTAAAATCAATTAAAAATGGATAATCATTCAAAAAATCAAATTTCGATCTACCAAAGGTTAAAATACAATTTGGTTTAAGGATTGATGTTTGACTATTGACGTCAGCAGTCGTCGATGGCTGCGAGTGTAAGACGGCAAATCCATCTGAGGAGATCGAGTGGTTGCGATCGAAACATGTCATGGTAACCAGCCGCCTGGGTTCGAATCTCAGGTCAGTCAAGAATGAATGATTATCAATAACAATTTTAATTAATTTTCATGTTGTAAAATTCATTTCTTCATAAAAATAATTTAATGAAAATTAAGTTTGATGAACTTAAGCCTGATTAAAAAATTAAAAAACATTTGAATTTATAAATTATTTAAATTTTGATACGTTTTCTGCATTGAAGTTTACCGCAAAGTTTGCGTGGCCGCAATATTTACGTATGAGTAACCAGGCCTAAAGTAAAACTAAGATAGCTCGTAACCCCACAAAAAAAGTTATTAAGGCAGCAAACCTTGTTTAATAGATACGCAATCTACTATGAATTCCGTTAGCTTAAAAAAAATATGGCTAAAACAGGCCACCCGACACGCCTACGGACAATACGTATTAGGGTTTGTTTTCAAAGAAATTATTTGTAGCAAATTTTGCTTTATTTTAATGAATAATTTCGTGTTACTTTTTATGGGAGTAAAAGGTAAATACAAATCGATAATAATTTCCCATAAAATTCTAAATGCTTATTCTACTTCACTCAAAAAACATTGTTAAAATTCAACAAAAGAAAGTAATAATTAGATAAGAGCCTCAGTAGGGTTTTAAAAACATGAACAACTTAAAATTGTTGATTCAATATATACATATTTTCTAGTAAACAAGACTTATATTTAACAACTTAATTTATCAAATATTTTTTAATTATTTTACAAACAATACTTTGTTTGTTGTTGTTTTGAAGCAACCTAAATAAAACTAATTTTGTAAATTTGTGGTTTCTGTTGTTTTTTATTTTTCAAAGTGTATTTTGAACTTAATTTGGTTTCGTTTTGTTATATTAAACAACAACATAATAAGCACAAATAGTTAAATAAACTCGGAAATATATACAAGCACATATTCATACGTTTCTAACAAGCGGGGAAAAAGAAGTAGTAAAGAGGTCTTCTAAAGTGGGCCTTATTTTCTTTGCAGATATAACGCCTCCCAACCACATTTCAAACTTATGCGTTATTTACAAGACGTGTCATTCAGGAGCAAGGGCTTGCCTTCTCGCATCTAGCCAGCAAAAGTTTTTATAATTACGGTAATAGGTGGAAGTTATATAAGTGGTTACAAAGTAATAACACTGTGCAAGAAATTGACACTTTTTTTGAGACAAGCTGGGCACATGGAGTTTTAACATAATTCGGGTACGCTGAATCCAGTGGTGCTCGCCGTTTTTTAGTTTCTTTAGTTTTATTTTAATCCATACATGATCTAGAAACTAAATCCGCTATTATATTAGAGTTACTGCAAAATTCCATTTATATATATTCCAGAGTACCGTGTAAAATGCATCTAATTTGCAAAAATCTAAATTATTTACATACAAAGATGATTTGAATATTTGATACCCATATTGCTCTATTTAAATCGAAGGGTTGCCACCCCATTGCATTTTTGTCAAAACGCGAACTAGCGCGAATTTCCAAAAAAGCGGAAACACGTATTTAATTAAATCGACTAAAGATTAAAATAGGTTAATTTGGTGTTTTTATTACAAACATCCTCGAACAAAAAATTCAAAAACCGTTTTTTTTACAGAAAATCCTTAAAATAAGGACATGGATGATCGTGCAAATTGTATATACAGTTGGACGCGCCTTAAAAAAACCTTTCTTATGATACCCAATTTGTATATGTTGGTAAGGAAACAGATTCTCAAATTAACAAAACATGCAAATATAGACCCTTTTTCAAAAAGGTCCAGCTCACGAGAGGTCAAAGCTGGAGCCGATATATTTAAAATGGTATCTTAAAAAAGTCCAAGGTTAATTTTTAGGGGGTACATCGAGCACGAATTTTGCTTGCATACAACTTGAGTCGCTCTACTGCTCATATTTAAAAAAAAGTTTTATTGTTCTTAAAGGAAATTTTATTGCGGAATTTCGGGTATTTTAGCAATTTTAATTAAAAAAATCGTTTTTTGAACATATGTAGTGCAACCTCCTCCATTTTCGAAATAACGGTATATCTCGAAAACCAGATCCAACCTTAAAAAACGGTGAGCACCACTGGATTCAGCGTTTTTTCAACTAGCATAGTGTAATTGAGAGTGTTCTACTTTTAAAAAACTCCTCAAATTGTTTTTAATTCCCTAAGGTAATCCCGAGAAGCTCTACGCGTGACTGTAGCCAGAGTCTCTGGCTGGAATCGAACCCACAACCACGACGCTGATAAACTTGCTCACTACCAGCTAGCCTGCCGTGGAGGTTGTTATTTGCATACAGTTTCATAGAGGCCTGTACAACCCCATTAGAATTCACATTCAAATCAATGAAAATTTTTCAAAATCTGTACTCTAGTGTTGTGACAAATATGGAAAAGAAGTGTACACGATCAACTTGCGTAAAACTGTAAACGTATAGAAGCAAAAACAAATGTTTTATTATAGTGAAAGTGTCGGTATAAATTATACTCATAAAAATTTACATGTATATGAACCATAGATGGGTGTAGTGCACTCATTTTACATTTTTGATTTTGATTTTTGATTGATGAATTGAAAATTTGCAGCCTCACTTAACATCAGTGATAGTGATGTTAACTATTTTTGCACTCAAAAAAAAAAATTAGATTTAAGAAAAAGCAATCATCAGCCTATTGCACCTGTTTTTCTTCACTCATTTGAGCGCAACCTAAATTGTTGCACTAATTTTAAACTTAAAAACTTGTTTTTACATGATTAAAGCATACATGTTATGTAATGATTAGCTAATGCTAATGATTGCTAATTAACATTCTTTTGTGAAATTCTCTAATTGATCAAACAATTAGAATTAGTTCAACTAATTCCCATTAGCTAATTGAAATTTTAATTCCAATGGTAAAACTAATTGCAGTTAGTTGCCATTAGCAAAAAAAATTGGTTAACCTTTACAATTAGAAATCTAATTGACTTCTGCTAATGCAATTAGATATTCAATTAGGATATTGAATTTATTGTAATTCGAGCTTTTGACTTTTTTTAAACAATCAAATGTTGTAAACTTGTGAACAAAAAAGTTTTTAATTCCAAACGTTGTCGAATCAAGAACAAAATATTGTTGCTGGAAATCTCTTCTCTCCAATAAGCCATTTTTATTCGCACTACTAATTTTTGCTTTCGGTGGGCTCCTTAATAGTGATTCTATAATGTTCGAAATGTGAAAATTAGGAATATTTTTATTTAATTTGATGAAGTTAAAAATGAAGTATGCAAAGTTTTCCTATAGTGGTTTATTCCTATTTCCAGCAAACAAGAGTCAATAAAAGTCAATATAACTGCATACTGGAATTTTCCTAAATTTGTTTTATTATTTTCCTCAATGAGCTCAATGTAATAAATACTGCGGAAATAATTTGTTATTATTGAATTGTAAAATAAAAATTATTTGCTTAAATCTGTAAACAAATTTACCAAATAAAAATTTACTAAATTATTTACGAACTAATTTACATATTTATTAAATAATTGAAATAAATAATGATTTAAAGATTCACTTTTGGCGAAGAAAAATACAAAAATTAAATCATATCAATAGATTGCCGTGGCAATTTAAATGTTATAGATTTCTTTTTAATTTGTTAATAATTCGTTCAGTAACCTAACTGTATCTCTGTATGTCTTATTATGAAGCGCAAAAATGTGCGCTTACTTTTTAAAATTTACTAATTCTGCTTCGTAAAACAGAAATATTTTTTTTTATTGGGTTGTAGCTTGTAAAAAAAGAATAACGTCTTTATGTATACGAGGTTATGAATTGACATCAAAAGAAAATCCAATAGTTTTGCAGTAATATGTCGTGTTTTTGTGAAGAAATCGGAAAGTTTTTGAAAATTGCGATTTATTTTGAAATATTCGATTTTTTTTTAATAACATATCAAACCAATTTTGCATACTCTGCTTTAAAATTAAACTTTTTTAAATAAGTGCTTTCTGCCTCAATCGTACGGAGCCGACAAGAAGGCGGGTAGGAAAAAAACTTTTTAACCACTATTTTCTTAATAGTTTTAAAGTGTCTTTTACTGTGAGGCCGAACGTTGTTACTATGGAATAACACGGCTTCTTGTCTGGTCGCATATTCCGTTGAGTTTTCGGCCAATAATCGCTTAGCCAAATCAATTGTATTGTATTAAAATACCTGTATATCGGCTGGCCCAATTTCAGCAGATCATAATTGATCGGACCCCTCTAGTCTTACTTAACACAAAGCGAAAAGAGAAAAACATATATTGATTCTCTACTTTATTTCGTTTAATGACTAAAACCTGATACTCTTACGTTAGCGTGCACATTGCGGATCAGCTGTTTCATCTTCCTAACCAAACTTATGTATAAATAGGAACTATTACGTAAACGTTCTTAGCCTTGCGAATGAACCTGATTAAATTAAAATGTGTCTCCGTTTTTACGTATCACACGCAAAGATAAAACTTGGTTATGGTAAACATATTCTAAGAGCAACATATTATGATAAGATTCATGATTGTAGTCAACATATTACGATGTTATTGAATCATATTATGACCAAATATATTTGTAATATTCCATCATAATATTTTTTCCTTAATCATATTATTATCACGTTAATCATAATAATTTAAGAAGTTGTCATATTATTATCACGTTAATCAAAATAAGTTAAAAATCATATTTTAATACAAATTGATTATGTTATGGTTAAAAGCAATCATAACATGTCTGAAAGAATCATATAATGATAACTGTAAATGTATTATAATCGTAGGTTATCAAAATATCGTTTGTCGTAGGTCGCAATTATTTAAAAATTATTTTATAGAATTTTTTATACTTTTTCTATCAAAATAACATTAACCTAACATGCGATGGTTATTATTTTTGGACTTTTACAAAGAAAAATTAAAATTTGGTTAGCAATCCAATTTTATTTAACATTTTTTTTAATGAACAATTCGTTAATTATTTTTTTTAATTTCTATACAGAATTGATAACAAAATGTTATTAGAGTAAAAATATTTTGTTTGCAACTTAGTCCGCATCAATTTTATGAAACTTTAGCTGCAAACACTTTCTTAAATTCTCTTTTTTGAAACTTTGAAATTTAGTTTTACAGCATTGAGTCATTTTCCATGCCTTCTATTTTTCTTTCAAAGACAAACTTACAGAAACTGCTTGCACATGAAACAAATTACACGTTTCCATTCGGCTTTGGTTATTCATCAACAAACTCAAATGTTTCGCAAAAAATGTTTCATAATATGGATTTGGACTTTTGTATAATATGACTACACGTATCGAAAATCATTATCTTATGGTTACACTGTGTGTAATTTTTTAAGTCATGGAAAAATAACCATATAAGGATTAAAATAACCCTAAAGGTTATTTTTGTACCTGAACAGGGGGAAAAAGGTAAAATAATCGCATTTTTGGGAAATTTTTCACTATTGGTGCTACCCAAATGGTGTTAAGAAACGTTCTTAGGAAGTTCATTCTAAAAAGTTGTTCATTGAGATTTAGGAAAATTTTTGTAGTTGATTGTTTCCTTGAATTTGGAACGGTTTGCTACCTATGGCCCTAAACAGGGGAAAAAGGCAAACAAAAAAATCGAATTTTTTTAAGTTTTTTGCGATTTTGATCTTAAAGATGAACCTTTTTAGATTTTATATTTTCACAACTTTTGTTCTTTATGGCTAGGGCTACAACTTTGTCTCACAGTGTAAATTAAAATTCTGAACGGTTTGCAAAATATGAGCCTGAGAAAATGATCACTTTTTTTTTGCAAAAATGACACCGAGGCCCCAAATCTTTAGGGGCCCATAAAAAAGTGCATGAATTGGAGCAAAACTGGGAGACACTGGTCTTTTTTTTTGGTCCTTTATGGTTATTTTTTGTCCGTATATGGTTATTTTTTTCGTGTTGCACTGTGTTATTAAAAATCATTAAATGGTTGTAAGTAATTTAATATGTTTTCAAAGTAATCATTATTTAGTTGTTAGAAAAATAATTATTTTTAAGTCGACAATAATCAAATTTATAGTTGCGATAAGCACTTAAATACAAATTAAAATTTTTTGTATACGACAACTATATATTTGCGATATTCACAAGGTGTGCTATCATGTTATATTGTCATAATGTTCTATCATTTTACAATGGTTTAAAAATATTGTTGTTGCTTTGTAAACAAAAAGTGTTTTAAATAAATAGAACTTTGCTTGCTATGTTTATCGTGCTGGCGTAATTAAGCCGAAGACCTGCGCTGAACGGCTGAGCTGATCAGAATTAGTTTTTGTAAGCCTTCGCCGTTAATGGTAAAATTTATCCCGCTTACATCCGAATTGAACCTGCGGCTATTAGATCGGCTTAGGACTCTGCTGTTTGGCAAACAAACAAAATAAAATTTATTTCTAAATTGCGTCTAAAAAATAAAAAATAGTCAGGTGAGATCCAATTTAATTTATTAATTCATGGATTAGAATTAAAAAATATTTTTATTTTTGGTAAATATTTATTTTTTATATTTGTTTGAAATCAGCTGATTTAAAATCAAAATAGCACATTGAATTTTGAGGGGTTGTTCACAACAGTCGTATTTTTTCAGGTTATTATTTTAAGACATGAATTTATGACATCGACGACTGCTGACGTCAATAGTCAAACATCAATCCTTAAATCAAATTGTATTTTAACCTTTGGTAGATCGAAATTTGCTTTTTTGAATGATTATCCATTTTAATTGATTTTACACGTTTTTTCCTAACTTCTGTTTTTGTTCCGTACATATCGCACCCTAAATACTAAAGGGTCACAACTCAAAAATCTTAAATTTTCAGTAGAGACAAAAAATGGGTTTCTTTTTATATGAACTCTTATACTACAGAGAAGGATTAAATTGTATTTTCTTCGCAAAATACTAGAGAAATTGATCAAAGATTTCTATAGTGCATCGATTTATTACAAAAAGTGAAAATTGATAAATTTTGGGTTATTTAGGGTGCGATATGTCAAGAATTCTTCTTGAAGTCCAAAGTGCATTTTTTGTTTTTTCATTTTGTCTTTCTTTTTCTTGTTGACCTTTTTCAGCACAACTTGAAGGACATATTAACTTATAGAGCTCGTGCCTTACCTTTAACAAGCTTCAACAAGAAAAAGAAAGACAAACATCAATATCAAAAATGTACTTTGGACTTCAAGAAGAAATCTTGACAAAAAGTACGAAAGAAACTGAGGTAAGGGAAAAACTTGTAAAATCAATTAAAAATGGATAATCATTCAAAAAATCAAATTTCGATCTACCAAAGGTTAAAATACAATTTGGTTTAAGGATTGATGTTTGACTATTGACGTCAGCAGTCGTCGATGGCTGCGAGTGTAAGACGGCAAATCCATCTGAGGAGATCGAGTGGTTGCGATCGAAACATGTCATGGTAACCAGCCGCCTGGGTTCGAATCTCAGGTCAGTCAAGAATGAATGATTATCAATAACAATTTTAATTAATTTTCATGTTGTAAAATTCATTTCTTCATAAAAATAATTTAATGAAAATTAAGTTTGATGAACTTAAGCCTGATTAAAAAATTAAAAAACATTTGAATTTATAAATTATTTAAATTTTGATACGTTTTCTGCATTGAAGTTTACCGCAAAGTTTGCGTGGCCGCAATATTTACGTATGAGTAACCAGGCCTAAAGTAAAACTAAGATAGCTCGTAACCCCACAAAAAAAGTTATTAAGGCAGCAAACCTTGTTTAATAGATACGCAATCTACTATGAATTCCGTTAGCTTAAAAAAAATATGGCTAAAACAGGCCACCCGACACGCCTACGGACAATACGTATTAGGGTTTGTTTTCAAAGAAATTATTTGTAGCAAATTTTGCTTTATTTTAATGAATAATTTCGTGTTACTTTTTATGGGAGTAAAAGGTAAATACAAATCGATAATAATTTCCCATAAAATTCTAAATGCTTATTCTACTTCACTCAAAAAACATTGTTAAAATTCAACAAAAGAAAGTAATAATTAGATAAGAGCCTCAGTAGGGTTTTAAAAACATGAACAACTTAAAATTGTTGATTCAATATATACATATTTTCTAGTAAACAAGACTTATATTTAACAACTTAATTTATCAAATATTCTCTGAAATTTTTTAATTATTTTACAAACAATACTTTGTTTGTTGTTGTTTTGAAGCAACCTAAATAAAACTAATTTTGTAAATTTGTGGTTTCTGTTGTTTTTTATTTTTCAAAGTGTATTTTGAACTTAATTTGGTTTCGTTTTGTTATATTAAACAACAACATAATAAGCACAAATAGTTAAATAAACTCGGAAATATATACAAGCACATATTCATACGTTTCTAACAAGCGGGGAAAAAGAAGTAGTAAAGAGGTCTTCTAAAGTGGGCCTTATTTTCTTTGCAGATATAACGCCTCCCAACCACATTTCAAACTTATGCGTTATTTACAAGACGTGTCATTCAGGAGCAAGGGCTTGCCTTCTCGCATCTAGCCAGCAAAAGTTTTTATAATTACGGTAATAGGTGGAAGTTATATAACTGGCTACAAAGTAATAACACTGTGCAAGAAATTGACACTTTTTTTGAGACAAGCTGGGCACATGGAGTTTTAACATAATTCGGGTACGCTGAATCCAGTGGTGCTCGCCGTTTTTTAGTTTCTTTAGTTTTATTTTAATCCATACATGATCTAGAAACTAAATCCGCTATTATATTAGAGTTACTGCAAAATTCCATTTATATATATTCCAGAGTACCGTGTAAAATGCATCTAATTTGCAAAAATCTAAATTATTTACATACAAAGATGATTTGAATATTTGATACCCATATTGCTCTATTTAAATCGAAGGGTTGCCACCCCATTGCATTTTTGTCAAAACACGAACTAGCAAGAATTTCCAAAAAAGCGGAAACACGTATTTAATTAAATCGACTAAAGATTAAAATATGTTAATTTGGTGTTTTTATTACAAACATCCTCGAACAAAAAATTCAAAAACCGTTTTTTTTTACAGAAATTCCTTAAAATAAGGACATGGATGATCGTGCAAATTGTATATACAGTTGGACGCGCCTTAAAAAAACCTTTCTTATGATACCCAATTTGTATATGTTGGTAAGGAAACAGATTCTCAAATTAACAAAACATGCAAATATAGACCCTTTTTCAAAAAGGTCCAGCTCACGAGAGGTCAAAGCTGGAGCCGATATATTTAAAATGGTATCTTAAAAAAGTCCAAGGTTAATTTTTAGGGGGTACATCGAGCACGAATTTTGCTTGCATACAACTTGAGTCGCTCTACTGCTCATATTTAAAAAAAAGTTTTATTGTTCTTAAAGGAAATTTTATTGCGGAATTTCGGGTATTTTAGCAATTTTAATTAAAAAAATCGTTTTTTGAACATATGTAGTGCAACCTCCTCCATTTTCGAAATAACGGTATATCTCGAAAACCAGATCCAACCTTAAAAAACGGTGAGCACCACTGGATTCAGCGTTTTTTCAACTAGCATAGTGTAATTGAGAGTGTTCTACTTTTAAAAAACTCCTCAAATTGTTTTTAATTCCCTAAGGTAATCCCGAGAAGCTCTACGCGTGACTGTAGCCAGAGTCTCTGGCTGGAATCGAACCCACAACCACGACGCTGATAAACTTGCTCACTACCAGCTAGCCTGCCGTGGAGGTTGTTATTTGCATACAGTTTCATAGAGGCCTGTACAACCCCATTAGAATTCACATTCAAATCAATGAAAATTTTTCAAAATCTGTACTCTAGTGTTGTGACAAATATGGAAAAGAAGTGTACACGATCAACTTGCGTAAAACTGTAAACGTATAGAAGCAAAAACAAATGTTTTATTATAGTGAAAGTGTCGGTATAAATTATACTCATAAAAATTTACATGTATATGAACCATAGATGGGTGTAGTGCACTCATTTTACATTTTTGATTTTGATTTTTGATTGATGAATTGAAAATTTGCAGCCTCACTTAACATCAGTGATAGTGATGTTAACTATTTTTGCACTCAAAAAAAAAAATTAGATTTAAGAAAAAGCAATCATCAGCCTATTGCACCTGTTTTTCTTCACTCATTTGAGCGCAACCTAAATTGTTGCACTAATTTTAAACTTAAAAACTTGTTTTTACATGATTAAAGCATACATGTTATGTAATGATTAGCTAATGCTAATGATTGCTAATTAACATTCTTTTGTGAAATTCTCTAATTGATCAAACAATTAGAATTAGTTCAACTAATTCCCATTAGCTAATTGAAATTTTAATTCCAATGGTAAAACTAATTGCAGTTAGTTGCCATTAGCAAAAAAAATTGGTTAACCTTTACAATTAGAAATCTAATTGACTTCTGCTAATGCAATTAGATATTCAATTAGGATATTGAATTTATTGTAATTCGAGCTTTTGACTTTTTTTAAACAATCAAATGTTGTAAACTTGTGAACAAAAAAGTTTTTAATTCCAAACGTTGTCGAATCAAGAACAAAATATTGTTGCTGGAAATCTCTTCTCTCCAATAAGCCATTTTTATTCGCACTACTAATTTTTGCTTTCGGTGGGCTCCTTAATAGTGATTCTATAATGTTCGAAATGTGAAAATTAGGAATATTTTTATTTAATTTGATGAAGTTAATAATGAAGTATGCAAAGTTTTCCTATAGTGGTTTATTCCTATTTCCAGCAAACAAGAGTCAATAAAAGTCAATATAACTGCATACTGGAATTTTCCTAAATTTGTTTTATTATTTTCCTCAATGAGCTCAATGTAATAAATACTGCGGAAATAATTTGTTATTATTGAATTGTAAAATAAAAATTATTTGCTTAAATCTGTAAACAAATTTACCAAATAAAAATTTACTAAATTATTTACGAACTAATTTACATATTTATTAAATAATTGAAATAAATAATGATTTAAAGATTCACTTTTGGCGAAGAAAAATACAAAAATTAAATCATATCAATAGATTGCCGTGGCAATTTAAATGTTATAGATTTCTTTTTAATTTGTTAATAATTCGTTCAGTAACCTAACTGTATCTCTGTATGTCTTATTATGAAGCGCAAAAATGTGCGCTTACTTTTTAAAATTTACTAATTCTGCTTCGTAAAACAGAAATATTTTTTTTTATTGGGTTGTAGCTTGTAAAAAAAGAATAACGTCTTTATGTATACGAGGTTATGAATTGACATCAAAAGAAAATCCAATAGTTTTGCAGTAATATGTCGTGTTTTTGTGAAGAAATCGGAAAGTTTTTGAAAATTGCGATTTATTTTGAAATATTCGATTTTTTTTTAATAACATATCAAACCAATTTTGCATACTCTGCTTTAAAATTAAACTTTTTTAAATAAGTGCTTTCTGCCTCAATCGTACGGAGCCGACAAGAAGGCGGGTAGGAAAAAAACTTTTTAACCACTATTTTCTTAATAGTTTTAAAGTGTCTTTTACTGTGAGGCCGAACGTTGTTACTATGGAATAACACGGCTTCTTGTCTGGTCGCATATTCCGTTGAGTTTTCGGCCAATAATCGCTTAGCCAAATCAATTGTATTGTATTAAAATACCTGTATATCGGCTGGCCCAATTTCAGCAGATCATAATTGATCGGACCCCTCTAGTCTTACTTAACACAAAGCGAAAAGAGAAAAACATATATTGATTCTCTACTTTATTTCGTTTAATGACTAAAACCTGATACTCTTACGTTAGCGTGCACATTGCGGATCAGCTGTTTCATCTTCCTAACCAAACTTATGTATAAATAGGAACTATTACGTAAACGTTCTTAGCCTTGCGAATGAACCTGATTAAATTAAAATGTGTCTCCGTTTTTACGTATCACACGCAAAGATAAAACTTGGTTATGGTAAACATATTCTAAGAGCAACATATTATGATAAGATTCATGATTGTAGTCAACATATTACGATTGTTATTGAATCATATTATGACCAAATATATTTGTAATATTCCATCATAATATTTTTTCCTTAATCATATTATTATCACGTTAATCATAATAAGTTAAGAATCATATTATAATACAAATTGATAATGTTATGGTTAAAAGCTATTCATAACATATATGAAAGAATCATATAATGATAACTGTAATTATATTATAATCGTAGGTTATCAAAATATCGTTTGTCGTAGGTCGCAATTATTTTATAGAATTTTTTATACTTTTTCTATCAAAATAACATTAAACTAACATGCATTATTTTTAGACTTTTACAAAGAAAAATTAACATTTGGTTAGCAATCCTATTTAATTTAACATTTTTTTTAATGAACAATTCGTTAATTATTTTTTTTAATTTCTATAAAATATTACGACAGAATTGATAACAAAATATTATTAGAGTAAAAATATTTGGTTTGCAACTAAATCCGCATCAATTTTATGAAACATTAGCTGCAAACACTTTCTTCAATTCTCTTTTTTGAAACTTTGAAATTTAGTTTTACAGCATTGAGTCATTTTCCATGCCTTCTATTTTTCTTTCAAAGACAAACTTACAGAAACTGCTTGCACATGAAACAAATTACACCTTTCCATTCGGTTTTGGTTATTCATCAACAAACTCAAATGTTTCGCAAAAAATGTTTCATAATATGGATTTGGACTTTTGTATAATATGACTACACGTATCGAAAATCATTATCTTATGGTTACACTGTGTGTAATTTTTTAAGGCATGGAAAAATAACCATATAAGGATTAAAATAACCCTTAAGGTTATTTTTGTAATAATCGCATTTTTGGGAAATTTTTCACTATTGGTGCTACCCAAACGGTGTTAAGAAACGTTCTGCTAAAACGTTGTTTATAGAGATTTAGGAAAATTTTTGTAGTTGATTGTTTCCTTGAATTTGGAACGGTTTGCTACCTATGGACCTAAACAGGAGAAAAAGGCAAACAAAAAAATCGAATTTTTTTAAGTTTTTTGCGATTTTGATCTGAAAGATGAACCTTTTTAGATTTTATATTTTCACAACTTTTGTTCTTTATGGCTAGGGCTACAACTTTGTCTCACAGTGTAAATTAAAATTCTGAACGGTTTGCAAAATATGAGCCTGAGAAAATGATCACTTTTTTGCAAAAATGACACCGAGGCCCCAAATCTTTAAGGGCCCATAAAAAAGTGCATGAATTGGAGCAAAATTGGGAGACACTGGTCTTTTTTTTTGGTCCTTTATGGTTATTTTTTGTCCGTATATGGTTATTTTTTTCGTGTTGCACTGTGTTATTAAAAATCATTAAATGGTTGTAAGTAATTTAATATGTTTTCAAAGTAATCATTATTTAGTTGTTAGAAAAATAATTATTTTTAAGTCGACAATAATCAAATTTATAGTTGCGATAAGCACTTAAATACAAATTAAAATTTTTTGTATACGACAACTATATATTTGCGATATTCACAAGGTGTGCTATCATGTTATATTGTCATAATGTTCTATCATTTTACAATGGTTTAAAAATATTGTTGTTGCTTTGTAAACAAAAAGTGTCTTAAATAAATAGAACTTTGCTTGCTATGTTTATTGTGCTGTCGTTATTAAGCCGAAGATACCTGCGCTGAACGGCTGATCCGAGCCGCATTAGTTTTTGTAAGCCTTCGCCGTAAATGGTAAGATTTATAGCGCTTAAATCCGAATTGAACCTGCGGCTATTAGATCGGCTTAGGACTCTGCTGTTTGGCAAACAAACAAAATAAAATTTATTTCTGAATTGCGTCTGAAAAATAGAAAATAGTCAGGTGGAATCCAATTTAATTTATTAATTCATGGATTTGAATTAAAAAATATTTTTTTTTTTGTAAATATTTATTTTTTATATTTGTTTGAAATCAGCTGATTTAAATTCAAAATAGCACATTGAATTAGGAGGGGTTCTTCACAACAGTCGTATTTTTTCAGGTTATTATTTTAAGACACATGAATTTAGAAGAGATACTGCAGCACTCACCGAATCAGAAGAGCGATAAACACCCACATTTATGAAAAATGTTAGAAGCGTTTATCTCAAAAACTGGAGTCAATTTGACAATTCTGGTATTTTTCCCGTTATCAGCACACTCGTCTTATACAAAATCGACTTCAAGTATGCTTGCCGCAAAATGACTGTATAGCAGTGTAATCATTTTAAACCAGTGGTTAAAATACAATTTGGTTTAAGGATTGATGTTTGACTATTGACGTCAGCAGGCGTCGATGGCTGCGAGTGTAAGACGGCAAATCCATCTGAGGAGATCGAGTGGTTGCGATCGAAACATGTCATGGTAACCAGGCGCTTGGGTTCGAATCTCAGGTCAGTCAAGAATGAATGATTATAAATAACAATTTTAATTAATATTCATGTTGTAAAATTCCTTTCTTCATAAAAATAATTTAATGAAAATTAAATTTGAATTTATAAATTATTTAAATTTTGATACGTTTTCTGTCTTCTTTTTAGCACATTTTAACTCGTTTTTGTATTTTTAGTAACTACCAAGCATTGAAGTTTACCGCAAAGTTTGCGTGACCGCAATATTTACGTTTGAGTAACGAGGCCTAAAGTAAAACTAAGATAGCTCTTAACCCCACAAAAAAAAGTTATTAAGGCCGCAAACCATGTTTAATAGATACGCAATCTACTATTAATTCCGTTAGCTTAAAAAAAATATGGCTAAAACAGGCCACCCGACACGCCTACGGACAATACGTATTAGGGTTTGTTTTCAAAGAAATTATTTCATTTTAATGAATAATTTTGTGTTACTTTTATGGGAGTAAAAGGTAAATACAAATCGATAATAATTTCCCATAAAATTCTAAATGCTAATTCTTCTTCACTCAAAAAACATTGTTAAAATGCAACAAAAGAAAGTAATAATTCGATAAGAGCCTTAGTAGGGTTTTAAAAACATGAACAACTTAAAATTGTTGATTCAATATATACATATTTTCTAGTAAACAAGACTTATATTTAACAACTTAATTTATCAACTATTCTCTGAAATTTTTTAATTATTTTACAAACAATACTTTGTTTGTTCTTATTTTGAAGCAACCTAAATAAAACTATTTTTGTAAATTTGTGGTTTTTGTTGTTTTTTATTTTTCAAAGTGTATTTTGAACTTAATTTGGTTTAGTTTTGTTATATTATACAACAGCATAATAAGCAAAAATAGTTAAATAATATATACAAGCACATATTCATACGTTTCTAACAAGCGGGGAAAAAGAAGTAGTAAAGAGGTCTTCTAAAGTGGGCCTTATTTTCTTTGCAGATATAACGCCTCCCAACCACATTTCAAACTTATGCGTTATTTACAAGACGTGTCATTCAGGAGCAAGGGCTTGCCTTCTCGCATCTAGCCAGCAAAAGTTTTTATAATTACGGTAATAGGTGGAAGTTATATAACTGGCTACAAAGTAATAGCACTCTGCAAGAAATTGACACTTTTTTTGAGACAAGCTGGGCACATGGCGCTTTAACATAATTCGGGTACGTTTGACATATCTAGGATCATCCTAGGCACTGCAGAAGCCAAATATAAGAATTTTATTAAGCCGCCATATATGTATGGTTGAAATTCCTTTATTTGGATGCTACAGTGCATTTCGAAATTTTGATAAAAAATAAATTTAAAAAAAAATATGTTTCAAAAAAGACTACTCATATTTAAAAAAAGATTTATTGTTCTTAAAGGAAATTTTATTGCAGAATTTCGGGTTTTTTAGTAATTTCAACAAACAAAATCGTTTTTTGAACATATGTAGTGCAACCTCCTCCATTTTCGAAATAACGGTATGTCTCGAAAACCAGATCCAACCTAAAAAAAACGGTGAGCACCACTGGATTCAACGTTTTTTCAACGAGCATAGTATAATTGGCAGTGTTCTACTATTAAAAAAATCCTCAAATTGTTTTTAATTCCCAAAGGTAATCCCGCGAAGCTCTACGCTTGTCTGTAGCCAGAGTTTCTGGCTGGAATCGAACCCACAACCACGACGCTGATAAACTTGCTCACTACCAGCTAACCTGCCGTGGAGGTTGTTATTTGCATACAGTTTAATAGAGGCCTGTACAATAGGCTGGGTCCGGTTTCATGTTGAATTTGTCAAAAATATGGTTACAAAAGGATATCAGAATGATATATGTAGTAAATAATTCTACTCAATTCAATATTAGTTATAAGTAAAAAAATTATTTCAATCATAAATATATTTATTAGAGAAAGCAAAGCATTACTTAACATTTTTACAAAAAATAAAAAACAATTATTAATAATTATGTAATTATATTGATGAGCTTATTTTGAGTTAAAATCCTTTTTGCTATCAAATTTTCAGATTTTCTTGAGTTTATTTGAGACTTAATGAACCCTTCTCTTCTAGTTTTATTGCACAAAGAAGATGAAGCACTAGTCACTGCTTTTACTGCTCTTTCTACTGCTTGTGTATGACAAGGAAGAGATAGTAACTCAATTTCGGATTTTCCCTTTTGTTGAATAAACAATCGAAGATTTTCTTCGCTAACTGATTTTAATATCGGTGGTTCAGTGATAGGTTCTTGCCATTTCAGGAGCTCATAATATGTTGATGCGTTAAAGTTAATCTTTGGTAACTGAAACAAACGTCATTTTTTTGATGTCGTTAATCTGCTTTCTAAAATCCGGTCGACAGCTAATTCGCGAATGTATGGTTGAGGATCCGTCAACATTGCAAGCAACAAGTGTTCAGGGTGTGCAAAATAGCAGTTTCTTTGAATTACTGGATCGACAATAGATTTCAAAGCTTGTGGTAAATATCGGGTAAGCTTAATGAGTTTAAACAGATGCCGCGGTCCATCTTTACAACTGTGGTGGGTTTTTATAGAAAACCATACCGGTGCGTAAACTTTGACAATAAAAGTTGCAAGAGTGGTAAGATTTGCAGAGGCACACTCAACTGAAACATATAGGCGAAGAATTCTGTTTGCACGAGTTAGCCATCGGGCATTAGACATTTTTCCTGGTGATTTGTTCGCTAAATCGCTGGTAACAATGCCGGTTGTAACTGCTTCGACTATTCTGTACAAATACTTTTGGTCTGTACTAACATCTTCAACAAGAAGCTCTGGTAAATTAGACGAAATTGGTTGAAACTGTGTTATTGGCCTTTTTTCACAGTTTTCAAGTGCTTTGACAATAGGCCCGGAAAATGTCTGTGGTCCGGATGTACCGCCATCAACGTGTTGAAACAGGTGTCTGAACGGTAGTTCATTCATATGTAATAAGCAAACAATCCATCGCAATGATCTACCCAATCTTTTCTCTAAGGTTCGTATAATACCGCCAAATTTACCAACATTTACATATGTGCCATCACAACCAATTGCATTAAAAAAATCCATTGAAATACCCGCATGCAAGAAAAAGTCGAATAATTCTTGTTCTATACACTTAGCAGTGCCTGAAACAGGTGCAACATATCCTAAAAACTTCGAGTCAGGTTCTTTTATCAAAGAAATATGCTCTTCAAGAATGCATTGTCTGTATTATTTTCCATCTTTTTCAGTTATAGTCAAAGTCTGGTCTTTCCTTCCATCGAAGTACAAAGCGGGTATTTGTGAAACGGTTTGTTGCAAAGTTATGATTTCTCTAGTTTTTTTTTCCTTTCTCGGCGAAGTTTATTTTTATCTATAATTTGTGAACTCGATGCGTGCAGAACTGCTGATGCGATTGCAGCTCCTGCCCTATCATATACTCCAAATCTATCACATGTTTTTGATAGGAAGGTAAAATCAATTCCAACACTGTTCTCTTTGCTCGTCGATTTCATTTTTGATGCAGGAAATTGAATTTGTGTTGTTTCTTCACAATCCGACTGAACACAATCGCATTCAGATGCACTACTCAGTGTTTCTGCCAATATTTCGACAAGCTTTTGTTGTTTTCTCTTCGATTTTTCTCGTAACATCTTTCTCTTCAGTGTTTTTTTGATCTGCTTTGTTGTGCCAAAATCTAAGCCACTTATCACCATCTGCCTAGCCGTTCTTTGGTCTGCTATGAAACTTTGTTCTTTTGCAGGAATTTTTTTGTTTTTAACGCAAAAACATTTCAGAAAATCTCTGCATTTACAGGCCGATATATCAAATAAAATCTTACTGTCAAAACGAAACTGTTCCAACTTGTTTTTAGGAATCTTTGGATGCGACTTCAGAAGCTTTTTATATTTTATATAATACGTATGTAACATTACATACCTTCACCCGTTTCGTTTCAACTGTGGGAATGGATGATTTTTGCCATATTTCCGTTAGTTTTTCAATTACAATGGCCTCTACTTCTTTATATGTTGGCTCCTTTTTTGTTTCCTTCTTATATTTTAATCTATGCCAAGTCCACTCATAAAATTGCATCACGTCTTTATAAGTAGGTAGCGTATTGCCTTTTAGTTCACATAAATCTCCAAAAACGAAACACTTCCAACTATTTCTAGTACGTTCCATATCTCCGATGGTGCAAAACCAATAAACTATACAAACAAAGAGTGTCTAGATAATAACAAATATAACCAAGGTTGAATCTTAGCAAAATTGTCGATGCTAATAATCTAAAACGAACAATCAATTACTGTTGATATTTGAATGAATAATTTTGACAGGCCTTATTTAAGGAGGGAAACTTATATTTGCAAGATCTTTTTAAAAGACATTTTAAAAAACTTTCCAAAGAAGGCACAGTGTAATAAATAAAAGCTAATTTATAAAAGGCCTGAAAGGGAGTAGCGCCTGCAATTCTTCCCGCTTGGTACTTTTGCAGATGTATCTACATATCTGGTCTCAAAAATAGACTTGCAAGTTTAGTAATTGCTGTATGTATATGCCAGTGTAGTTTGCGTTTTAATTGTAATTGTAACATAATGTTTAAGAGAGGGTACTTTCAAATCTTGGGCCACAAGTATGGCAATTTTAAGATGTACTCACTTTTTTGTATTTATTTTGTATAAATATCTATGTGTGCGTATTTTTATTAAGACTACAAATTTATATGTAAGTATCTGTGTATTAATATCAAACTAAACGATTTGCTAAATGGAGTATTTAACAACATTCTTATCTTTTTCAGTATCATAAAGTAAATTGATAAATGCAGAAATACAAACAGAATACAAGCAACCCCTACGTCTGTGTGTTGGTAAGGAAATAAAAATGTCTGTTCATTAAAACAAAATGTACGTTTACAACATACATTTCCAACAACTTTAACTGGCAATAAAAAAAAGAATTGTATAATATTGCACAAAAAAAGATATGGCCAGTTAAGCTTTGATGAATTTTGCTTTGGATGAATACTGGGGGGAAAAAAGAAATAACCAGTAAGAGAATTTACTATTTTAGTACTCATAGAAGTACTAAAGACCTACTAAAGTTTATAAGTAGCGATAAGATAATAATTACTAAATATATTTGATATAAATGCACAGACAGATTATAGAAGACTACTTCCTCAACAAAAACAGAAGTCTTGACAAAACCAGTGGACTTACTCTGTATTGCGATGCGAAACGCAATGCGTCTCGAAATATATAAGTAAATGCGAACATGTGTGCGAAATTGTTTTAACCCCACAAACACGGAGGTTTGATTTTAAATTTAAAATGATTTGAAATCAAACGTTTTCTCAAACGACAAACGTTTTATAATGATTTGAAAATCATTTGAAAATCATAGCGTTCTCAACAAAAAGGGGAAATTTATTTTCAAATTGAAATATGCCTTTTTTCAACTTGCTTTCAAACGTAATTCTCAAATGTTTTTCAAATGTGGATTATAACTCAATGTGGAATATAAATAAAACTATTTAATTTTTTTAATTTAAATTAATTATTTATTTAAATAAACTTTGAGATAAACATTCGGTACCATAGCTAAAAGATGAAATATTGTTCTTTCCGTCCTCTAATTCTTGCAAAGACAAAATACTTGGCTCCCTTTTATTTTGAGGATTGTAGCACCGCGATCGTTCAACAAACTTTCTTCACTTTCCCGTTTTATTATTTTTCTTTTTTTCGTATTTTTAATCATTGTAATTTCTCACAAATAATTTTTATTTTTCACAAGAAATAAACTGTTCAGTTTATATTAAGATTTATTTTTAATAGTAAAACACATGTAACGACAAGGAAAAAAAATTTAACTTTAATCGCCATTTTTAATGCTTACATTTATTTTTCGCTTTAGTATTGCCAAGTTTATTTTTGATTTGATTTTAACATTTGACAAACATTTGACATAAAATTGATAAAACATTTGATATCAAATGTTTATTTTCAAATCATTATCAATTTGAATTGAAATGTTAAATCAAACAATTGGAAAACGTTTGAGAATTGCGTTTGATGTCAAATGATAAAGTCATTTCATATCAAAGGTTTGACTTCGTGTTTCTTAAGAATGGACAGACTGCCTGCCCTGACATAATTCGACAGTTACCACACTATCCCTTTATCAAAAACAGAAGTAAGAAAGTACATGTAAATCAGTTAAAAGAGATAATCATTAGCAAATTTCGATCGACCTAGTGGAATAACATTTGGTTTAAAGATTGATGTTTGACTATTGACTGCCAGCCGTCGGCAATGGCACTGTATCTGTAGATACAGTGTGGTTACTATCGAAACATGTCGTGGCAACCTGTCCTTGAAAACCTGGGTTTTCAATTAATTTTTATTTATTTCATGTTATAAAATTCCTTTCTTAATTAAAAAATACTTTTATTCTAATTTCTTCGACCTTTTTTAAAATAATATTATTCTTTTTAATAATTTTTGAGCTTAAAAAAGATACTGAAGGTTTAGCTCAGATATATAGATATTTATTGAATAAGAATAAATAGGTTGACGAAAAGGGAAACAGGTTTAGATCTTTGGTTGTTTTCTAAAATAAAGTTGAGATGGCTTAAGTTAGATTTGTAGAAATAAATTTTTTGACGAAATAGGGAAATATTTTAAAATTGTTTTTTGTTTCCTCTTTTTAATATTTTAATATTTTGATTTTATGAATGTTATTGTTGATTATTTGAAAATTTTTAAATTTTATTTCAATTTTTATTAATTGTCAATTTTTGCTATTTTTTTATTAAATTTCATAAATATATCCTGAAGAAGATTTCCATAGGAAATCGAAATATTGATAAAAATAAATAAACTATTTTAATTAAAAGTGACCTTAAGCTCAAAAATTAATAAAGAATAATATTAATTAAAAAATTTAATAAAATTCAATTGGATGAACCTAAAGCCTGTTTAAAAATATAAAAATTTGGATTTAACCCTTCGTCTTACTCATGAGTCCGGCCAGACCTTTTTCGATTTTAAATGTTATTTAAAACTCAGGTAGAGACTTGAAATTTCAGGTACCCTTATAGAATTAAGTTAAGTATAAAAAACTGAAAAAATATATACAAGAAAGGATCTACAAGGAAACTTATTAGAATATTTTACTGCACACATCACATTCGTAACACATGTGGTCTTGCCAAACCCATATATATTTGGTATAGAAGATGTCGTATTTTTAACTTTCCTTCTTCTTGTTTTAAATTATTTTTTGTTATATTATCTTTTATTTATTAAATTTTATTAAACACACAATCTACTAGCTCCATCTAGTTCTCAATTTGAAACAAAAACCAATAAGCACAGTAACTACCCTAGAGGGAAGCGAACTGACACTGAAGTAGTCCCGTGATAGGTGTTTGGTGGTAGGGACCGGTCCTAGTTCTAACACTTTATATGAATAAGGCCTATCACTTTTACATGGGGTTGTCATTGGAGGGGGTCAATTGACACCATTTGACCAATCACAGATCTATTCTCAATGAACCTGCTTAGTGTCAGTTACTAAAATGTAATATTATTTAAATACAATGTAGTATTATTTCAATAAAACTAGTCCAAGAATTAAATTTAAGAGCCAAATTTTAGAAATTACCAAAAAATGTGTCACAGCACCAGTTAAGACTGTACTGTAATTCATTACTTTTTCTACCTTTTTGTTCTTTACCAGTTAAGGGATTGGTTCTTCTTTCACTGGTCATGAGTCCTTTCTTTTTGTACTTGTTCTATTTTCACAAATCCCAGGACCAGTCTGTTGGACCAATTAACACAAATTTCCGCTGGGTAGTAACTCACGTTCAGAAGATGATTTTTACATATTAGGTAGGTAGGTAGAAAGGCTGGAGTGAAGTCTCCCTCACACCTTCACCCAGAGACCAGTATGGTCCATTGTGCTGAGGAAGATTACGAAATTCATCCGTTCAAGGCTGAGCAATATGATTATGTGGATCACGTTCCAAATAAGAACGATTCATCAGGCACTGAAAATATAACCAAATGAATCGTTTGCTTCAAAGGACGATGAGGAAGACCCACATGTACAAACTTGTCAACAATACTCTTTCAATATTATTTCTTTGGTAAATATTGACAAAAATAAACAAAAGGCAGCAAGTTAATGTTGCTATATGCTGCGTCAAAATAATATGTGTTTTGTGGTTGGACCCATTGAACAAGGCTCTGTTACAATTCAGGGGCTCAAGAGATTTTGCACACCAAATATTAAATTGATTAGCATAACTAAAACAAATTGTATTCGTGTATTTGCTTGAAAAGGAACAATGTTTTATATATTTTATATACTCCAAAAAATTTTTTTGTTCAAAGTGTTTAAATTGTCAGCAACATTCTAAAATTAAAACTACATGTTTCAGTTGCTAAGGAAATCCATAATGCTAACACACTCATTTTATTTCTTTTTTTTATTACAAATATAATAGTATTGAATATTATAAACATGTTATATACATTTTATGAAATAAAACGATCTTATTTTTCAGTTTTTAGAAATATTTTGATAGGTCAAAAAATGTTAATTTGTATATTAAAAATAAAAATAATATGATTATGTACGCATATTTGTTCATATAATGAATTTCATATTTTATTTAATTTATAGCCCCCGTAATCATAAATGATTATTAAATTTATCAAACGTTTATTAAGGAAATTTTTCATAGAAAAATTGTTTTATAAACCTTTATTAAGTTTAAAATATTTTTATGAATACGGCAGTAAATGTGTATTACATAACATTTAGGTAAACAAATTTGGTTCTATTTATTCAAAATTTGTTTGGGTCTGGCTAGACTCATGCGTTAAGAATGTGAAAATAAAAATATGTGTAAGACTGAGGGTTAAACCATGAAAAGTTCAATTAAATAACCACATGCTTATTATTATTTGAAATTTCTTTATCGGCGAAAACTGCTCTATTTGCTCTTAAGTTGCATATCTGAACACGGTATAAGGCTTAAATTTACAGTCATTAGTTAATGATTAGTAAACTTAAATGACAACTATTGCTTAACTAAGATATCATATTAACAATAATTGGTTAACCCTTTCGCTACAAGTTTTTACTGTGTTACTAAAAAACCCAATTTTTTGGATTTTTATTATAATTGGCCCTAACAACAACAATCAATACTTACTTTTGAAAAAAATGTACTCCAAATGTGTTTTTTTGGACTGTATCCATATGGATACATATTTCGGTTATGGAAAAGAATTTTTTTTAAAAAAATAACATAAATAGTGGAATAATGTACGGAATGCTATTCGAGTCGAAATCACACTTTAAAATTTCGTAAAGATTTAATTTACTGTTAGACCCATATAAGCCATACTGCCGGAAAACAGTTTTTTACGCCTACAACTGTATTAAATAATGCTATCAGAATAAAATTTAATTCTTCACAGTTTTATAAGACTAGATATCACACTAATAAATTTCGTGATGATCGGTCCATAATTTGCAATAGGCCCCATATAAAAATAAAAAAATAAAACTAGTTAACCAATAACATTTGAGGATTTAACTAATGGTTAAGAAAAAGCTGTAATTAATATTTTATTTGCTAAACTCTTGTTATTAGCTAACTAAATAATACAGTAAATTTGGGCCTTAGTTTAAGTTTGTAGTTGAAATTTCCCATTAGTCATTATTTTTCGCTTCTAATACAATAACCACCAACTGAAATAAAACTTTTAAGAATTTTAGATTGTTTGTTAGAAAAATGTTAAAAAGGAAAAATTCTAATAAGATTTTCAACAATAAGCAAAATACCAACCATACCATCCTGTAACCATGCCATTGGTTGACGTTGGTTTCGAGCTTAAAATGATAAATTCCTTCTATGAATTCAAGTTTAAATTAAAATTTTGTTCTACTTAAAATTAGTTTATAGAAAAGCTAAAATAATTTTTTACTACATGACAGCGATTATTTAATACTAAAATTAAGCATACAAATCTTTTCCTTGGATTTTGGGTCTCCTATGTGCCAGAAAGTAAAACAAAAGAAAGCATGTTGTTGAATGTATGAAAATTTAAAGCGCTGCAAGTTTTTCATTCTCTTAATAAACCAGCGAAATTTTGGATTTAATATTTACGTTTAGCTTAAGCATTTTTATTATCGGATCTAAAGAATATATTTATGCAATTGGTAAAATATATTTCTTTTTTATGTTTCACTAGATTAACCCGGCTCACTTCGCCATCTCCATTGAAACAACATTATTAAAATTTGTATAAAACACTAGCTTTACCCGGTGCGCTTCGCTTCCCTCATTGAAATTAAATTATTAAAATTTTTTAAAACATATCTTGAGTATCGATAACGAAGCAAATAGTACCAAATTAAAATACTTTTTCTATTTCCGTTCTACTGATATACAGAAACCAATATTGTGCTTACATTGAAGCTGTCATGATAGTTTCACCAGCCATCTTTTTGACAGGTATTTTGTAAAGAAAAGCAAACCATTTGTTGCAAATTTAAAACCTTTAAATACTTTGACCATTCTCCAGACATAAAGAAATCCAAATTGCCATTGTATGGGAGCTACCACGCCACGCCTACTTCTCCAATCTAACTAACTTTTTGATAAATGTTGTGTGTTGATATCCAAGCTAAATATTTGTACAAAACCGTTCCCCGGATCACTGTTCTTTGTAATGGAGGAGCAACTTCCACTTCTCCAATCCAGTCCACTTTTTGGCAGATGTTGATGTGTGTTGTTAACAAAGTTATTTGCTTAAAATTTAAAATCTTTTCTGTAACTTTTTACAAACATTTTTAGCCTTTGTTAAGCCTATAAGCCTATTTTTTTACCTATTTTACACACTGAATATTGAAATTTCCAATATTATCTTTTTTGTTGACTATTCCTTGGTAGACTTATTCACAGTCCAAATTTCATGTCTTTAACTTTAGCCGTTTCGGTTGCGCGATGATGAACTAGTCAATTTTCTTAGTCGGTTTCGGTTTAACAGTTGCGTCCTATGGGGGTTCTGCTTATCTGCACTATTGACAAAATAAGTAGGCTATTTAATATTTGGTGCTCACAGAATGCGTTTGTAAAAATGCATTGCACCCCCCGCACCTACCCCCTTTATTTTTAATTTGAAAGGTGTAGTTTAGCATAAGATTGTGTATTTCTAAGCTTGAAGCCTTTTGTCTTCAGATATGCGTTATTTGTTTTTAATTACCTAACTAAACCCTGCAAAGCTCAGCGTTTGTCTGCAGGAAAGAAACCAGAGTCTCTGGCGGGAATCGAACCCGCAACCCCGGTGGTGAAAGACTAGCTCACTGCCAACCAGGGCAATCTTTAATGTTTTCGTTCTATGGGAGGTACACCTCCTCCTCAGACTACCCCACCCATTTTTATTTTTAAATTTATTCTTAACCATAAAAGTGGCATTAACCACGTTTACAAACACCCGCTATAATAGTACTTCAGTTACGCGATTATTTATATATTCATCCTATGGGGGTTATTGCTCCCCCTGCGCCTATTCCCTTTGCTTTTCCTTTTAACCCTTATGTGTGTGGACAGGTACCTGTGTACCTATTGCGTTTTCAAATCGAAATTTTTTATATAAGATTTTAGTCTACAATTCTACAATTTCATGAGAACTCCTAACTTTTTGTTATTATTATATTTTCATAGGTGTTTATATACAATATCAGTAGTGGGGGGCGTGGCATATCAATTTGTTTTTTGCACCCTTAATAGGGTGAATAGGTACCTGGGTACCTGTATACGTTTTATATGGAGCAACTTGGAGGATCCTAGCAGAAAAAGTTGCGAAATTCAGCAAAAGTTGCTAAATTCAGCTAAAAACTTGCTGAATTAAGCAATTTTTTTGCTAATGTTAGCAACTTTTTCTGCTAGGATCCTCCAAGTTGCTCCATATAAAACGTATACAGGTACCAAGGTACCTATTCACCCTATTAAGGGTGCAAAAAAGTTGCTGATATTACAAATTTTTTTTTTGGGTGTAGGATTTTAAAAAATATATGAAAAGGGGAAAACCAGAGTAAAATTCTAATATTATATCATTAACCATCGATTTTTTGTACAATACAAGACAAAAATTTAGATTTCTCATACAATTTCCATGAAGGTACCCAGGTACCTATCCACCCTATAGAAGGTGTTTTTTTTTCCACACACATAAGGGTTAAACTCCTTTAGACTCCTACCAATTTTGAACATCCTCAATTCAACAGTTCTTAAAATATGAGATATTTAACATTTGCTGCCTATGGGAGTACCACTCCATGCTACTATTCTCTTTCAATTTCGGGGCTGAAGATACTACAGCAAAAAGTTAAAAAAATGGTTGCAGTGGCTCTTATGATGTAGTATACTTAAAATTGGCACTTAATTGGGTACCACTTAGCATGCCCCTATCCAAAAAATAAGTATTCTATATTGATAGCGAAGCAATTTGTATGGTGTCAAAATTTACTAGCAAAAAGTAATAAATCTTTCATTGTAAAGAAATTTATTAAACACTGTCTTTAATAGAAAATTGTAAAAAGTTTCTTTTATAGCAAATTGATTATTTTAGTTTTTTTAAATTTATGACTGGTATTTTCGGATAAATGCAAAGAACGCGTTAGTAAAAGCAAGTTATTTTAAAATATATAAAAATTGTTTTACTGCCTGGTTTTAGAAATGAAAACAACATTTCGTTTCGTTTTGAAAACAATAAAAAAGCGGACAGTTAATTTAATTTATTTATTAACGTTGAAATATTTTGTAAAGTTTTTCAAAGAAGACAGAAGTTATTTGAACTTTGCACACAAAAATTATGAAATTTGTTTGAGTTATTTAAAAATTAATAACAACTTCATTTGAATTAAAGTTGTGCTTTAATTATATTTATGGTTTAAAAGTTATTATTTAAGTAAATAGCTGAAGATTCAATATTAATATGTTTTTTATCAGATCATAAGCGTTTTATGAAACATTTTTTCCGGCTGTGCATACTTGGCATTTTAGTTTTTGAACTTGCAGAACAAGTTTTTAGCAAGCTATAGCCCCATTTCAATCTGCATATGAAGATCTCAGAGCTGAAATCAACCAAAATATTTTGTGTGTTGAGTATGTGGACCCCATTAATTTCTAGACTAAACACTTTTCGATTCAGTCCATTAGAGAACTGGATAAAGTGAACCTTTGCGGAGAATTTCGCATAAATTTTGATGTACAAACATATATGTTATCGGTTCAGCTCTAAGGCCTCCATAAAAATTTGATGATGATTTGAACTACTTTTGCATTAACATTACATTCATAAAAAAAATATTTTAGGGCAAAGTTATTCCACTTCTACTGACTTTAACAAATGTAATGCACAGTTTGTTGCAATACATCATTTTCTTTTCCAAGTAGTGCATTATTTTTAAATACCATTAACCTTTAAGTCACCCTTGTGTGAAAAAACACACAAAATTAATCCTTTTTACACGATTAACATTAAATTGTTGAGGTACACTAAAGAAACTTCTTGACTGTGTTAGCAATATCAATTAAGTATTAAAAACACATTTTTTTATTAAAAAATGTAATTAAAAGCAACGCACTTTGTGTTTAAATAAAAAGAATTGTAGCTTAGTTATTTAATTATATTAAAGCAAAACTATGTCAATATTTATAGAACAAGACATCGTTAAAATTTTCGTAACAGAATTAATACGCTGTACCGAATTTGCAATTGACTTGAGCGCACAATATGTATCAAAGTATCAAGAATTTTGCGTTCGATACTGAACTGTAGCTCTGTTAACGTTGTTGACATGTACAAGCTATTAAATATATCATATAAGTAGTTTATCGAATTTCGTCATCAATAATTCTGTTGTGTCGTGCTCTGCATCGTCCAAATTCATAGCGCCAAAAACAAACTATTAATTTTTTCGGAAAAAGGTTAACCTCGAGTATCCCATCCGGCTGGTGTTTCGTCTGAATGCGACAATATGTTTGTTTTCAAAAACACCGATCTTGAAAGGATCTTCTTCCGATATTTAGCGCCCTACGATAAGTAATCACCAAAGAACGTGAACTTTGATAAAAATATTTAAGGGCACGCACTGACTTTCGTTTTAAACCGAAAAAAATTTTGAAGCCAACTTCTTTTCTATTCAAGAAACTTAAAAAAAAATCGGTCGCACCAACTAAAAAACCTTATGTAGGCAGTAACTTGTATCCAAAAACACAAGCAAAACCACCAAAAAATTGGAACAGGATAGAAACTTCTTTAATAAAATATCTCATTTTTATGTAAGAGGTTTGTTTATGTATCCGTCTAACACAGCACGTATAGTATGTGTGTGTTTAGACCCTGCAAATAATAGGACCATTTCAAACACGCGTGTAAAGAGTAGCACACAAGGGACTAGGACTAGTCCAAAAGTAACCCAAACGTATGGGAAAAACATGGTCTATTTAACATTACGATGTCCTAGGGCAGGACCATATAACCCATCTTTGGACTACAGCGGAGTAGTTTTAAAACTACTCCATTGTGTACACAAGACGATTAGTTTTAACTTCGTTTAAAAACGAAAACATGTCGTTAAAAAAAGAAGACATGTCGCCTCACTACAAACACTTTTGAACAATGACATGGTCCATGCTTGCATTACATCAGACCAGTCCATGGAGTAGTCCATTTCATGAAATTGGATCAGGTGGTGCAATAATATTTGCAGGGGAAAACCGAGTCCAGGGAGAAGTTCAGAAGTTCAGGTCAATGGGTTGGTGTCACTCTATATTTGACAATTTTGATTATTAAATAGTGTTGCTATTCAAGGTAATTTGAATTAGAAGTTTGGGAGACCCTGACGCAGCAATTTTAAAATGTTGGTAAGCACTAGGGATGCCAATCCCGAAATCCCGATCCGATTTAGCGAATCTCGAATCCCGAGATTTAAATTTTTTAATCCCGGGATTTTCGGGATTTTGTCAATCCCGAAATTGTGAACTTAATTTTTTGTTTTACCTTTTTTATAAAAAGAAATTCATTATGACATTCCCCATGAGAGGATAGGGAACACAATATTGATCTTTAATATTTATTTGATTAAATCTGTTAATACTGTCATTGAAAACGTAAGAAAATAGTTACACCTTGTTATTACAGTACTTTTCGCTTATAGTCCATTCCGCTTAAAGGCCAAAAACGGATATAAGCCAAAACTGTCATATTCACATACAGGTTTTTTTTTCGAATTTCATACAAATTATTTTTCCAAGGTCCATTTCGCTTGCAGTCCATTTTCGTTTTAAAGCCACATTTTCTTAGCATGCGAATATAATTCTATATGCAAAAATGTTCGCTTATAGTCCACTCTGTTTTGTATATTTTTTTAATCAACTGGTAACATGTTTTTATTAACATTTCTGGTAACTTCATTATTATGAATGCCAAATTTTGCAATTTGATTTCGTCATCTAAAGAATTAAAATGAATCTCATACTTAAGGTTTATGAAGCATTGAAATTATTTACATTTTTGTTTTTATTGCATTATTTTTTGTTTTAACTATTTATTTAAATTAAATCAAAATTTTGTTATGTTTTAAATAAACTATTGTTTTGTTTAAAAAAGAGTAGTTTTATTGAAGAAAATAATTTTTATATACTAGTCCAAAATGTGGATTATACTAGGTTTCACTTATAATCCATAAAATGGCTTATAAAAAAATCGGTTATAGTCCATATACAAAAGTTGTGCAACTATAGTAGTAAACTATAGTAGAAAAGTACTGTATTTTCAAGCGTGTCCAATAATTATAAATAAATTTTAACGTGAGAGGTGCTGAAAATAATTAAACAAGAAAATTTATTAAAGAAAAAATGTTTTTGAAATGCACAAAACAATTCACTGGTGCACCAAATACAAAATTTAAACTTTACTCTTTACAGCGTCAAGATTATTAAAGCGTTTTCCGAGAGTTGACATCGAACCTACGGTAATTAATGGAGCGATTTCACAATATAAAGTAATGTATTTTATACACTACATAATTCCTACCGCAAGTAGTGGCGGTGATAAAAATGCGGTTTTGTTAAAATAAGATTTTAATGGTTAACTAAATAAATTGATTTTGTTAGTTAATTTCGAATATAATTTCAATTATTTATTTTAATTCATTTAATAAAATTTTAATAGAATGTTACAAATAAATCAACTTCTATGTTGCGTTGTTTAATTAGAATATTAATTATTTGTTTTATTTAGCTTGAATGAACTGAGGTAATTGAATCAAATATAGCTTTTATGGTAATTATTTTTTATTGAATCAAGTAACACATTGTTTAAAATCGTATGTTTTTTTTATCATATTTTTTATTAAATTATTCATTTAGTCATAATTTAAAATTTTTACAAATTTAAGTAATATTTAGCTTTAAAATAATCAATTAATTATAAAACCTTCGTTTGTAAACTTCTTTTAAAGACGTGTTTTTAAATAAATATCTATAAAAAGCATTTATGTCTTAATTTTCAAAAATCCCGAAAAATCCCGGTAACCCGTAAAATTTGATTTTTTGTAATCCCGAGTCCCGGGATTTGCGAAAACCAGTCCCGATTGGCATCCCGGGATTTGCGAATACCAGTCCCGATTGGCATCCCTAGTAAGCACCAGTGATCTATCAAGAGTAAGAAAACTTGGTAAATTTTTTTTAATTATGTAAATATTTTGTATTTCTTATCAAAGTAATTTTTGGGAATACAAAATTTTTAATTAACAATGTTTTATTTTGTCGTTCTTAGTTTCCAATTTTTATTCTTGATAAAAACACTGGAATTTATTGTTGATGGAATAAGCCATTCCTATACGCATGTTGGTTGCTTAGGCATGATCTTCAAACTTCATCCAAAGATTATAGAAAATAATGATATATATAAATATATATACATAATGATATTATGCAAATAAAACTGTTAAGCAAATAAGAATTATTCTTATTATAATTCTTAAATTTGGCTGCTGCAGGGCCGAGGATGCCCACAAATGGGTCAAATGTATGACCAACACCATTTTATTTTTCATCTCAATCATTTGTTTTTAACATACCTACCCGCAATCTCCATTCCTTAAGGGGGCGCTCCCATACTAAATTGCCAATACAGATTATAAATATATTGAAGAAAAAGCCCCATAACTGTCAAGCAATTGCCCCCAGGGGGATAAAATGTATGACCAACCTCAAATAGTTTATTTATTTTCCAAAAAAAAAAAATTATGCTTCTAAAACGACTTCGTATATTAGGAAAAAGTTTTTCTTTTCTTAAATGAAATGTTATTGTGGAATTTCGGTTTTTTTAATTTTTTTTAATAGGCTTTAGCTTTTTTGAGGTACGCGAACATATATTATGCAACCTCTTCCATTTTGGAAATAACGGTATATCAGGAAAGCCAGAGCAACCCTAAAAAAAAGGTTAGCACCACTGGATTCAGCGTATCCGAATTAGGCTAAAACGCCAGGTGCCCAGCATGTCTGTTTTTTCAATTAGCACAGTGTTATTAACATTTTAATGAATCATTTAGTTCGCATTAAACGGTCTTTATTTAATAAAGAAAGAAGCAGAAGTCTATAAAATTTCTAAGGACCATTCAAACATACAAAATGTACAAAGTTTAAGAAAATGTTTTATTTAGTACGCAATTTAAATACGTACTTAAAAGTTTTACTTTTATTGCATGAAAATCAATAGACAGTTAAAAATATTAATAAAAAAAATTTATGAATTTTAACCTCTAATGAATAAAAAGTACTGTTTTATGCACTATGGATAATTGAGGGTTATAATGTTTTCATTTTTTGAAATAACGAGAGTCTCAGAACCAAACTTCACATTTAGAATCGAGGCAGCATGATGCTTCATTATTTTACGTAAAGCCTGCTTAAATACCGCCTGTATCGTAAGATATCACAGCCTCAAAAATCGTTAGTAATAAATTTTTAATACAAAAAAATACGGGATTTAATCTGTTATTTTTAAACGAATGAATTTAAAACTAAAATCAGAGCAGGTCAAGTAAAAAAGTTACTTTTTACAATTTATACAATATTGATAATAGACCCTATAAATATATTCTGGATCCGTTCATATCAACGTGTCAGGACAGACGACCATTTGTTTTTTGAAATATGTTTCCCGAAGACTCCAGATATGATGGGGACCAGGTGTTTATATAGTTATGTACCATTTCGTCAGCTCCAAACCAATTCTGAGCTGGCGATTTAGTCTGAAATTGTTTGCCATTGAAATTCAGCTTAATCGCTGAAGAAATGGCTGGAAAATGAGCCAAAAACCATGACTGCTTCTATTTTTACAAATTAAGCCCTTGATTTTTTTTATGTACATCTGTAGCAGTGATGTCAACATTAGGAAAATTTCCCTTTTTGTAGGGATTTTTTCGGAAAATTGCAAGCGTAGGGAAAAAAGGACAGACTTTTTTTATTTAAAGGCAAATGTAGGGAATTTTCAAATGAATATCTGATTTTCAATATTAAACTCTCTAAAATACGTAATATTCGACTTATTTTCATTTAAAAATTAAAAGTTTTCATATACATTAGAATTTAAGTACAAATGTAGAATTTTTTAAAGAAACCCTATACTATGAGTCCTAACAGCCTGGCAATCCATGTAGTAAAACCATGTTTCCGAATATTCGTCAAACCCCCTAATAAAAAGGGTCCGCCAAATAACTTCTTTTTTTTTTTTTTTGAAAAGGCTATAAAAAAAACTACTGAATATATTCACAAATTTCTTATTTTTTTTTGAAAGTACTATCCTTCCGGTTAAAAATGGAAAATAATTTCATTCAAATGGCTGCCTCGGCTGGTCATGCAGTAGCCTACACGATCGATCCAATTTTTAAGCATATTATCGATTGTGTGCAGCTGTATTGCACCAATGGCTTCACGAATATTGCCCTTTAAAGCGTCAATTGGCTTGTCGGCGAAACACTTATCTTTGACGGCACCCCACAAATAATAATTCAACGGTGTCAAATCGCAGCTCCGAGGTGGCCAAACTACATCAGCTCTGCGGCTGATAATGAGATCTTCAAAAGCAGGGCGCAACACATCGAGTGTAGCTTCGGCAGTGTGGCACGTAGCGCCGTCCTGTTGAAACCAAATGTTGCCAATATCCTCATCTTCAATTTTTGTGAACAAAAATTCCTTAAACATGGCCCTATAACGATCGCCATTGACTGTAACGGCCACTCCATGCTCATTTACGTAGAAAAATTGCCCAATTATGCCTCTGGACCAAAATCCGCACCAAAAAGTGACTCGTTTTGGGTGCAACGGCTTTTCAATGTATGCGTGCGGGTGTTCTTTGCCACAAATACGACAACTTTGCTTGTTTACATACCCGCCAAGATCAAAATGAGCTTCATCTGAAAAGATGATTTTTTTTTGGCAAAATCGGCATCTTCTGTTAGTTGACATTCTGCAACATTACCATGATTTTCAAAGTAATGTCGCAATATTTCCCAGCGTTGTACAAGCGTATACACAACTATATTCGTTCAGCGAAAGGATAAAACTAATTATCTGTCAAATCAGACATGAGCTAAGTGTTACCATTCATAAGCACTAGCTGAAAAAAACGTTAGATGGCGGACTATTCTCTTATTTTTGCTATTTGCATTCGCACATACATTCGCTAAAATGAATGCGAATAAAATTAAAGCGAATGTATAATATTTGAAATTTCTACATAGAAATTTATAAAAAAAAAAAAATCACACCATCAAAGCTAAGAGAAATGAAAATATACAATTTCGGATTTTTAATGAAAACTTTTAAGGACAACGAAGGATTTAATTATATAAGGAAATTTTGTTGATATTTTTCTTCAGGGGAACTGAAGAAAATATTTTTTTTTAAAATTTACAGAGCCTTCTCTTTTATTTGGTATCAAGTTTGCTTAAAATTATTGGATACTTATACATATTAAAAAAAATAATTAAAATAAGTATTCTTGAAAATTATTAAGCTTTTTTGAAAGGCCAAAAGATGAGGAAATTAAAAATCAAATACGAAGTTTGACTAGATTTTTGTCTCTAGGTTAAAGGATATATAGAGGCATTTCTGGCAAAAAGAACAATAGAAAATTTGTCACACAATGCTAAATTAATTTTTATAAGTCTGTAAATGGCATTTCCATATTTATTTTGGTTTTTTTTCTTGTTGTTAATAAATAATTTAATAACACCATTCATTAACTGAGACACATTGGTCTGAAATCACACCTGTTTCAATGATTTTATTATAATATTTTCAAAATATATATTTGTTTTTACGTAGAGAAAAGTGTAGGGAATTTTTTTTGTTTGTAGGGGAAAAAGGGATTTTTTGTTTAGACACGTAGGGATTTTCTTAAATTTCTCCATAACATGTTCGGAGCCACATGCTTCTTGATGGACGACTAATTCAACCATAATATGGTTTTCGGAGACATTAATATTGTTAAATTAATAATAATATGTTTAAAATTTTTTTTAAAATTTAATTTAATTTAATTAATGCCTTAATTCAATCTGCCGTAACACAATTTTTATTACGAAATAACGTAAGTTAATCTTTATTAACAAACAATTCAAACACAATTGAAATTTTGTAGATTCCAAAAAATTTTGTTTTTTGTTTTTTCCAAAAGTTTTAGGTGGATTAGAAACCCTTTAAGTCACATAAAGATATTCATATATTTCCCAAAAAATAAATTCAAAATACCCTACAAATATTGGACAACCTGATCCATTTTGATCAAATGGACACCTCCCTGGACTGGTCCAATGTAATGCAAGCGTGGACCATGTCATTGTTAAAAAGAAGATTTTGTAGTGAGACGGCATGTCTTCGTTTTTTAACGACATGTTTTCGTTTTTAAACGACTTCAAAAGTAATCCACTTAAGTATACCATGGAGTTGTTGTAAGACTGCTCCTTTCTAATTCAAAGCTGGGTTTTATGGTCCTGCCCTAGGACATCGTAATGTTAAATAGACCATGTCTTTTGCATAAGTTTGTTTTACTTTTGGACTAGTCCTAGTCCCTCGTGGACAACATGTTACACGCGTGTTTGGACTAGTCCTACTACTTGCAGGGTATTCTTACACTCACACATGCTCCTACACTTTGACAAGAGTTGTAGACGGAGACAAACATTTATGTAAATACTAGCGGACCCGGCGAACTTCGCCTCGCCCCAATTATAAATGCCAAAATTACAGCTGTCAGATTGCGCAAAGTCTAAGTCAACGGTAACGCCATCTATCGGATTTTGGCTGAGAACTTTCTATTTTTTTCATTTTCTGACTTTTCCGAAGTGATTTTGCCGTTCTCATTTTATGAATTACTATAAATTTTTACACCATTGTTATACACATATTGGATTTTGCCACGCCCCTCCGCCCGCAGACCAAAAATAAAAAATCAGACTTCACACAGTCACCCGCCTGAATATTCTGAAGATTCCCTGCAAATTTCATCAAAATCGGCCCAGCCGTTTTGGAGTCCATACGTTACATACATACACACATCCTGTTTTATATATATAAAGATAGATAAACATTTAAAACACTTCATGGTTTAATACAATTATGAAAACACAATGACCTTTTTTATATTTTTCGGATAAAAACCATTTTCATGAACCAAATCAAAAAAGAATAATACAAAAAAAAAAAAAAATGAATATAGAAATGAAACAGACATAAAAACCTGACAATTCATTTGAAACTGTTTTTCAATGAATAAAAAGAAAACAAAAAAAAAATCAGAAAAACTTTATATAAAAAAACTTTTTAACATCGCTGAATCGAATGTATTGAATGCTAAAAAGTAAAAAAATATAGAAAAATTGCAAAAATGGTTAAAAAAGCTATTTTAAGGCATTGATTTACCTCTTAATTCTGTTCCAAGGATACAGTTGAATGTTTTAGAAATTGAAAATTTTGAAACATTAAAGAGGGTATTAATGGCATATTGAGTTAACGACCCTATAAAATGAAAGACTCTCTGTTTTTAATTAAGTTCTTTGAAGACGAGGTGGATGGACAAGTTAATGGACTATTAAACATTTTTAAGAGAGATACTTGGAGACACTTTCTTAAATTTACATTTTCTTGCATAAAAATTGAATTCAATACGTTTTAATATTAAAAACGTAACGACATATATATTTCCAGTATGGTGCAAAATAATTTGAAAGTGAATTCTATTTTTTATAATATGGTCAAGGAATAACCCCATCCAGCGAAAAAAGGAAATACAGAAGATGCCAACCAATGTTGTGAAACCATTGGAAAATTTATAATTAAATTTTAAGGGACAATGTTGAATGTGAACCACACCTAAACGTCAAGCTTGTTTCAGCATAACATGTGACATTTCTAAATTTCAGACTAACTCAATTTGAACTATGGAAAGATACACAATCAACCAACGCGTTAAAGTTCTTCAGGGTTATTATGAAAAAGGGCGTTCAAATCAAAATGCCCATCGTGCACTTCGTGAATTTTTTTGTCAATTTAATCGTCCAAATGTGCGTATAATCGGAAATATCGTGCACAAATTTGAGCAAACCGGTTCTGTAGGAGATGTGAAAACACCAGTGCATGCTCGTACAACCCGTACTGCAGAAAATATTGCTGAAATCCGCGATAGTGTGGCTGAAGAGCCTCTGCCTCAACTCGCCTTCGTGCCCAACAATTGCACCTCTCACGCTCGTCGTTGATGAACATTATGCATAAAGACTTGCATTTACACGCTTACAAGGTGCAATTGGCTCAAGAACTAAAGCCTCTTGGCCATTCCAACCGTCGTCAATCGTCAGAATGGTGGTTAGAAATGGAAACAGTGGATGATAAATTTTCAAAGAAAATCATATTCAGTGATGAGGCACATTCAGTGAATTTTCAATAAGCAGAATTGCCGCATTCGGGTGAATGATAATCGAAAATTGATTGTTGAAAAACCAATGCACCCACAAAGAGTGACTGTTTGGTGCGGCTTATGGGCTGGTGGCGTGATTGGGCCGTACTGCATCAAAAATTAGATCAGCCACGCAGTTACTGTGGATGGTGTTCGCTATAGTGAGATGCTAACGAACTTTTTATGACCCAAATTTTAAGATATGGATGAGTATGATATGAGATTTTAACAGGACGGTTGCACTTGCCACACAGCTAACGAAACAATGTCTCGAAAATTTGGACGATCGTATGGAGGTGCCATTTGGCCGATATTTTGTTCTATACATAATTAAGCCATACTAATATTATCATAATAAAAAGAAATGACAATAATTTCCTAAATAATTTGTGTGTTATTCAAATCAACACTTGCGCTTAAAATTTAACCAACCTTTATAAAGACCCAAAATACATACACTGAAAAAAACTCAAACATGCATTCCATTCGACTGACATAAAGTTAAAATTTGTTAAGTTAGTTACTAACGCTATGGTTAACACCATAAAAGCGGAAAAAATATGTAAAGAATTAGCAGAGGCTGGAGTTAACATTTCAACGCCATCACAAGCAGCTATTTACAAAGCTGTAATTTAGTCGTCTGAAAAAAGAAGAGTTTCTGAAAGCTGCTTTAAAAAGTGAAAACTGGTGCCTACATTTTGATGGCAAAAATTGTTTAAAAAAAAGAAATCCAAGTTTTAGTATTAAAAAATGAAGTAAGAGAAGTTCTTGTTTTGGATAACGGAAAAGCGTTAACAGTTTTTAATGGACTGAAGGAAGTCCTACACACAGAAAAAAATACCAATGTAAAATCAACATGGAAAAATGTTGATTGAGAATCATAGTAAATTTCTGCAAAAGTATGCCCTTTATTTAAATGTATCATATTCATATTCATATTAATTTTAAATGAAAAATATTTAAATAATCTTTAATCACGTTTATTAAATATTATTCACTGTTAAAAAATATAATAAAAAAAATTATTAAAATATAAATAAATATGGATTCAATATTTAATCCATAAAAACCTGTTTTATATTAAAATCAAAAGTTTATCTTGTTAAATTAACATGCATGCATAGTTAAGTATGTTAATTTTTTTATTTTCATTCTTAAAATAGGTTATAAAAAGAAGACAATTCCCGTATTCTTTTAATTACAATTATTAAGTTAAATAGTACATCAAGTTTTCAAAGTAGAATGATGACGACAACCATATCGGGACATTCTGCTGATTGATCTGTTAACAAAGGCGACTACAAAATACGTGAAACATGTGTTACAGGGGTAAGTGTATTGAATTATTCTTAAATAAATGCATATGTTGTCTCTGAAGCTTCTTCACACTGTTATAACACACTCAAACAAATAAGTTTCTACATGAAATTCAAGTTGTTTCAACATGAAATAACTTTCATTCAACGTGATTCGGATTGTTATTTCAATATAAATGACATTTTGCTCTAACTTTACTGCAATGTTAAAATAACATGAATTATAGTTGTTTTAAAAGAAAAAAATGTTGTTCGCAAGTAATTATAAAATCAGGTTGAATTAACATGAAAAACGTATGAAGCAAAATCACCACCGAAAAATTTTAAAGCAGCCTTGTTTTCGACGTTTTTAACTTGATTTTTTTCTGTGTGTAACAAAATTTAATTTATGGAAAAATATTAAAATGGTTATCTGCGACACTACAAGTGTTAATACAGGAAGCAAAAATGGTGTTGTGTCCCATTTAAAAAAAAATTATTATAATTCAACAAGTCTTCCTCATCTACAATATATTGGTTGTCATCACCACATATTGGACTCAATATTAAGAACACCAGAAATGGCATATGACTTTGTTGAGGAATTAATAAATAACTGTGAAGAACTACAAACAAATTTTAGGCAAACTAATGAAACACTTAAAGTAAAGACATTTAAGTGGCGTAATGATATGAAGTTCTTAAATGAACTCGGCGCCGCATTCAGGTACTTTCAAAACAACAACAAATTTCCCAAAATAATGTTTAAAAGCATACCGCCATTTAGCATTCCTCGATGGAATGCAAGGGCAATTCTTGCTATTTTAGCTTTAATTCTAATTCCAAAATACCGTACCAAGCTATATCCAATTTGCCTTATAAGATTTTGAACAAACTCGTTTAAAATTACCAGTAAAAAGACAACCAAAGCCACTCTCGAAAAACGATTTAGAGTGCCTAAATCGTAATAAATAAAACTATAGTAGTAAGAAAGATTTGGTTTGTTATAGTTGCATAAGACGAAAAAAATTACACCTCCAAAGCAGTAAAGATCATGTACAGAAAATACTTTGCAAGGTAAAAAAAGCATTCGACATGTTTAATAAATTCTAGAGATCGCGTGACATAACCAATCGCACGCAGATCAATGTTTTTGGCACTAATGTTAACCCTGTTATCCTTTATGGTAGCAATACATACAACCTTTCCAAACGCGAATCACAAAGCCTGCAAGCTTTTGTCATCCGATGCCTCACACGTATTTCTGAAGTTGTTTAACCTAATACGATTACACAGAAAAAATTACGCCAAATCAATTGTCATATTGAATACCATATTCGTCAATACAATTAACTTTTTAATTGAAAAGGCGCCAACAACTAGATTTGTAAATACAAAAAATTATTTTGTTAATAACAATTGTTAAAACCCAGCAAATATTTTAAACAACGAGTATGTAATATTAATTAAAATATTTGTTTACAATTAAATATACATTTTTGTTACGAAATTGTCACATTAACAAAATATTATGGTTGCTAATTAAATTGAAATTAAAGATGCAATTAAAAGTGGGATAAAATTTATTTAACATCACATCACAAAAAGCATTTAACATTATTTAAGCAAACCATATATAGACCTGGATGCCCCATAACCCTTTCAGACCTGTACCTTATATTGCGTATAATTTTCTTTAAATCAGCAATATCAACTAAATTCTTTCACATTTGGGCCAAAAATTTGCTACTAAAATATTTAAAAAGGTCCTTTTTTGTAAACAGGACATCGCACAATTGTGTGGTCTCGGTCATAACATGTCAAATAGTTTCCCAAAAAAACCAAGTATATTTTTTATTTATTAAAAAAAAAGAGAAAACCATTCAATATAATTATAAAGGAACAAAAAAAATAAATTTATATTAAACGATGTCAACATTTTGTAAGGTATTTCTCAAAACAGTCTTCGTTTTTTGCTAAGCAAAGCGTTACATTGCACTTTTTGCATATTGGTCTGGATCGACTTCCACAATAATTGCGGCATACTCTTTGTGGATCATTGGAAAATTCAGGCCAATGGTCATACTGGTCAAATCTAATATCATCCGGTGCGTCATGTGGACGATATTTCGTACCATAAAAATCTTTGGATACCTCAAATTTCTCGGTATGCGCAGGAACTTCAAAAAAGATGCTAACACTGTTCCTAGCTCCATTTTGAAAGTTAGGAACAACTTACGCATTGCTTTAGGTAATCCAACAAGCTTGCAATCTTTTCTATATTCAATCTAAGAATTATATATTGCAAGATCCAGAAAGTGGAAAGATACTTTGACGGTCCATTTCTTAGTTTTCATTTTAAATTCTATAATATTCCAGCATTTGGTCACACAAATTAACCACACCCATAAATGCGTTATAGTTTTTAATAACTGCGGGCACTTGGACAGGATAACGGCGTTTAAGATTTTTGTTCCATCTTTCGATTACACCTACGGGATCTTTGCCACACATATTAGAGGCAGCTATAACAGCTCTTGTGTCTATCCACTTAATAACGGCTACATTTTCATTGACAAATTGGCAAATCCCACCCAGGTTAATATCTTTGTCTAATGGAAATTTAACACTTTTTGGTACTCTGTTGGTCGTAATTGTGCCTGTTTCTGCATAGTCCATGTTATGTAATGAATCTAAAAGCGGAATGGTTGTGGAAAACCTATCGAAATATATATGGCTGTTCTTTGGCAAATTTTAAATTAGTCTTATTACTATAGACGGTCCATGTCCAAGACCGCAATATTTAAATGTCCCAGCTCCCTGCAAGACTTCAAAGTCAACTACCATACCATCAGAAGTGGCGCAGACCAGATTTTTCAATCCAACAGGTCGTGGCTTTGACCTGATTACTTGTCGTGCAGGGCATCTACCCGTAAATGGAATCGTCTGTTCGTCAATTGAATAATTTGTCACCTCTGTTGCCATTTTGTTGCACCGTTCTTTAACCATATCGATGACTTATTTAATTCTCCATAGTTTATTTGTAGAGTCTGGTGCGGAATAGTCTAAAAAGTGTATGTCCGATCTAAGTTCCAGAAATTTATCACGGGACATGGAATTGAATATAGCCGGAATTTTACATTCATGAGACCAGTACATCCTTATAGCCGGGTAACCAAGACATCCCATTACCATCGCACATCCGTAAAACAGTTTAATGTCTGAGGGTACCTACGTAGCTCACTTCTTGACCACGCTTACCCATAACATACATTTTGGTATACTTTACAACGTTTTCATAATGGTTTTCTGGAAAATATCTCTTAATATATTCTAATGGTGGTTTGATGACGATATCTTGCTGGCAACCCAATGTTGTAGGAAGTTCGATATTTGGAAACGAAATACTTTTCCATATGTCCCGTCTAATGCGTTCTTTATATTGGCAAATCGATAATTGCTGTGTTGTATCTAGTGATCCTGTGGAGTTTGCTTGTTCAATCGCTCTAATTGGCTGGTCATTAGTAGACTCAATCATATCAGTATTATCAATGCCATCCTTGCTTTCTTCTCCTGAATTTAAATCTAAAGGGATCCAGGTTTCGTCAGCAGCATTATCGTCGTCGCTGAAGTCAGCATCAGATTCGTCTAAAAGCTCTAAAACTTCTTTAACATCATCATCATTGTTCAAATCAAAAAAATTTCTTATGAAATTTAACGATAATACAAACGTGAGTGTATAATAAAATGTTGCATTGTGCATTGTGATCAACACAATTGTGATATCTGTATTTCTTTGCCCCCAAAATAATTGTTACTAAGCTAAAACTTAACGGTAAGCTGCCAAATGGCTTCACACATTCGCTTTTGTTTTTGACATATCGACCAACGAAAGCAACAAAAATTACATTGTTCTGTTTTTGTTGTTGTTACTTGTTGTAGTATCGACACCACCGTTTACATGAATTCGCCTAGGTACATATTAATTTTCTACAAATAAAACAAATTGTTAATATGACAATTTACAAACATGTTGAATAAAAAATTGTTAAAAATATTACAACAATTTAACAAATTTTCTTCAATTACTTAATAGCCTTTGTTATTTTTTTTCTGTGTACCAATATCGACTTATCAAATCAGACCAGTCAAACGCCATGAGAAAGCCAACGAAGGTTATTACATCCATCGATTATTATCCTCAGGGATTCAGAAGACCCGGCAGACTTTCTACCACATGAAGGCGGCGAATAGAGAAGTAGCTGCGTGACCATTGTGGATTGACGACTTAAAGGATTAAATATAAAGCATTTGTTAAGGACCTGTGTTCCAGCGGGTATTCAGGAATTAAATATATACCAAATTACAAATCAAAAGAGAAACTTTAGCCCTTTAATGAATGCTTTTTTGAGTTATATCAAAAATAAAGGAAATATAAGGCAAAAAGAAAACAAACAGTAAATAAATAAGGAAGAAGCAAACGTAATAGCAACATACCGATATCCCTCAGAAAATAACACAGACCTGAGCTGTGGTATCCCTTGGTGGCACAAAACATTTTATGTAACATGTGAATGCTACACAGAAAAAAATTTTGCACCAGTAAAAGCATAAATCAAAAATAAAATCAGTTTGAATGAAAAATTTCATCAAGTGAATTAAACGTTTAATCAAGTCAATTAAACTTTTAATCAAGTGTGTTAAGCGTTTAATTGACAGTATTCATTTGCACCAGTAAACAAATTAATAATATCAATTAATCGCTTAATTTACTTGATTAAACGTTTAATTCACTTGATTAAATTTTTAACTAAAACTGATTCGATGTTTGATTAATGCTTTTACTGGTGCAACATTTTTTTCTGTGTACTCTAAGTACGTTAAGTTCCATTTGGTTTGATTCAGCTTAAATTCCTTTGTACATGTTGGCTTCGTTGCTTATTTGTTTTGCCTCAAAATTAAGGAATGAATGAACGAAGGAAAGAATACATAAATGCAGAAGTTTATAAACGATGATGATATATTTTGACTTGCACAAAAAACCAAGCACCAAACTTTAAGAAAAAAAAAAAAAAAAATAAAATAAAATAAGAAAACATTTGCATCGCAAAAGTATCAAAACACATTTAACTTAGAGGAGAAAAAGTTTAACACAAAAAGAAAAGTGCAATTTTGCTGCTGAAATGTGACTGCAAATGGAAAATTGTGATAACCAAATTTAATGTTAAATTCTCACACACAAAAATACAAAAAGTTATCTTTTCTCTTTTGCACCCCATTTATTGACAGACGGCACCACACATTTATGTAGTTGCTACTTGTGCGGTAGCTGCTGTTGTTGTTTGACATTACATTAGGAGTAAAATTTAAAATCAAATTTGAAACATTCGGCCAAATCCCTTTTGGAAACTTTAAATTCTTTTTGGTTCTTTTTTATAGATTTATAATGCTATTTGAACTTTTCAAAGAATTTTTTTTTAGTTTTTGGAATAGTTATTGGATTTTATTGACACGACTAGTTAGTTAAAAGAGTTGTTAAGTATGTTAAGGTACAGCAGAACAAAGTTATAACGGAATTGAAAGAGATTTGGCGAAGATTAAAGAATTTAAAAAGTTGGGCGAAGCAAGAAAAATGGTTTTATGTGGTTACAGACAACTCTTTCGGTATAATTACCAAAAATACTAAAATATTATATATGTACACTTTAATTAGATTAAAGCTATCGTAACCAATAGTGATTGCATCAGACTCTTACATTTATACCACAATCGGATAATGTTTGCCCACAGGCCGCAAAAGTTCATTTGTTAGAAATTTTACAATAACATTTTCCACGTTTTTCATATTTCCAATGGAAGTTGCTACAGTTGTACAGGCAACAATAAAATTAAAACATAAAATGCTTATAAATCTATAAAATGGATATGAGCAACCGTAACATTGTTAACGCGCTAATTTTGCGGATGTGTTCAATCATAACATAGATACGGTCACAATAATATGATTACAATAGCAATTATTTATTGAAATACTTAAAGTTTTTAATTTAAATTTTTTATTTAAAGCCCTAATTCTGTAAAACGCAATCGCAACGCCAAAAATTACATTAAAAGCAAAAACAAAATCAAAAATATTTCATTATTTTAGTGCTGTTTTCCACAGAAATTCATATTGACTTTTTAAAATTCAAACTTGCGGCGTTGAAAATTTTAAAACGCATTATGAATTTCTATAGAAAGCAACAACAAAATTATGATAAATTTTTGACATTGTTTTTGCTTTTAAATTTATTTTTTGGTGTTGCGGTTGCGTTGTACAGAATTAGGGCCTAAATAAATTTGAAAACCATGACTATATTGACACACTATCTCCACGGAGTTAATATCATTTAAGTATGCGCTAGTAACATCGATTTGATATTGAACGTATATTTTTAATATTTTCTACGGTTTTGTGTAAAATTTGAAAAAATACATGATAATACTTTTAAATAAACGTTTTTGTTTAAATTTTTCGCGTGCATATTTTTGTGGATATTTTTAAGGATTTTGGGAATTTAAAGTTGTAAATTGTTCTTACACGTGTTATCAAATCATTAATTGTCTTTTTAGGGAAGTCATTCATTCTTAAAGTATCCTTGATTTTATATAAATTTTCCTTGTCAAACTGATTGTCACTTATATCTAAAACCCTGGTGATGAAATTGGTTGCCGTATTTATAATATTTCGTTTAAGATGTTTCAAATAGAAATTTATTAATCCACCCGACGACGATGGTTTCTGGTACCAATCCAGTTTTAGCAGATTTCCTTGTCTAATTATTATTGAGTCCAAGTACAGTAGTTTACTTTCACATCCTTTCTCCATGGTAAATTGAATTTGTCGGTTATATGATTTTAAGGTTTTTAGTGTTTCATTAACTTTGTTCTTTTTTATGATTTCAAAGAAATTATATTTGGTGAAACATCTGGGTCTTACCTCCATTAGCTCCATAGTCTTGTCCAATAGCTCCTCCACAACTTTGTGTGCAATCACAGGTGATGTCGGGAACTTATTGGCATTCCTTTCAATTGTTTTTAAATTTTTTCTTAAAATATCTGGTGTCCTTTATACAAAAACTAAGCATTTGAATAAATAAATATTTAGGTATTGTTGTATGTTTCTCCGGTATATTCCATTTTCTTTCAATCGTCCTTAAAGCTTAGTTAACCGGTATGCTGGGAAACAGCAAAAATACGACAAAAGATATAAAATATCATCGTTTTCTTTGAACGTATTTTTTATTTTAATTCCTTAGCGTCTTTTACATTATTTTGTGAGTAAGTGGTCAAATTCTCCAGAATATTAATTATGTTTTTACATAGTCCATACGATGGTGAATTAATGGACGAACAAATTGGTTGCAAAGGCATTTCAGCCTTATGGATTTTTTGGAAGTCCATAAATACGTGGTGAAGTGACTATTCTATTAAACATTCTATTTTTCTTCAATTCCGTTATGAGGTTTTGATTAAATAATTTGTCTATTAAAGCAGTGTTTTTTGTTTGTAACCCTGAGGTTGGGTCTGTCTTTCATTTTTAATTCAAAGTCACTTTAATTCATTGCAACCGTTTTATTTCCCTTATCGGAACAAAGTATTAGTATGCCATCATTTTCTTTCAATTATTACGTTGTTTGTTCAACTCTCTCTGGTTTAATTTTGTTTTGTTCAAGTGGTCAGCTATTAATGTTATGAGTTTTGTTCTTGATGCTTTTTGTTGTTCCTTGGTCTCGAATGTTTGTATACAGTCCTCTCTCTCCGCTATAAAATTGAAAAGTGGGAATTTAACTTTGAAATCTTATGTACATATTTAACCAAAATATAAACTGAATGAGAAGCAATGGTTCAAATTTACTTTTACTTGATTTAAGAATTGTATACTTATTTCAAAAAATTCAGGGATGGATATTCGAAAGTTATCCCATTTAGGATTGTTTTGAGTATGTTTTAGTGTTATTCGTACTTGAATTTTTGAGTATGACTCGTTCTTAGAGTAATCATAAAAAACTTTATTTATCCCGAGTATTTTTCATTCTGTGTATCTCAGCCATTTATGGAACCGTTGTGGCTGAATTTCAATAGCACATAATCCTGGACTATATGTGACATAGATATATAACTACCTGGTCCCCATCGTATCTGGGTTTCCCGAAAAACCATCTCAACGGACAGACAAACATCGTTTACACAGCTTCGCTCTTCAAAAGGACCCAGAATATATATTCATTAAAGGGGGTAAGATCTATATTTTTGAAGTTGCCAACGGAATGACAAATTTTTAAAAACCCGTTTATCTTCGATGAAGGGTATAAAAAGAATAAGCAAAATAAATGTCGGGATTAATAATGTTATTTAAATTAAAGGCCCAAGCAGAATATCCATAACGTGGCTTAAGCAACTGTGCGATTACATGAAAATCATATGAGTCTTACCATATTGAACTTAAGGAAACTTTTTGTTAAGTTTAATGAAACTGTCATTTGCTTAAGCAACGTGGGAAACTGATCGCAAATTTCGTACGGAATAATATTTTGTCTTATTTTGTTTTTTTTTTTAATGCAATTGAGAGGTTTTATTAATTTAGTTTTTGACAGTAGCTTAGCTTATGCACATTCTGCTTGGGGTTAACGCATAGAAAAGGATGAAGACGCGTAAGAATTTGATATTCACAACTTTTATTGCAATAAAAATAATTTAATATTTAATATAAATATTAATAAAACTAAAATATTAACCCTGCACGGTTACTCTTTGTCGAATCGACGAGGCTTAACATTTTACATTTTATCGTATAACTTGTTTATGTGTTTTGAAATAAGACTCTTTTTTCAACAACGTTAGCTAAGAAAAGTGCAAAAATTCGTATCAAATTTTAAGATAGATGAAACACATTTATTTTTTATGTTTTATTTTAGTTTATTTTTCAATAAAATGCTAAACTAAAGCAGTTTTTATTATCAATACGATTTCCGTATGACGTGCTAAATTCCCAGTTTTTCATATTTGATAAATACACTAAAATTTATTGTTGAGGGAAAGCTAGCTTCTATGCGCATTTCACTGGTTGCTTAGGCCAGCTCATCAGGAAACCTTTTCCAAAGATTTTAGAAAGGCCAAAAATATTATACAAATAAAACCCTAAAGCGAATAAGAATTATAAACACTCAAAGTCTAACTTGTAACAATATCAAAGCCAAAACAAAACACCAACAATATCTTATCTTTTCTTGCAGTTTTTGTTGATTTTTTACTTTAAAAATCGTTCCGTTAGAATTTATTTTTTAGAAGTTCGTCGATTCAACGAAGTGTAACCTTAATGTACCAAAATGAAAAGTAACCTTTCAGGGTTAATAAACATTTTAAATAAGTTTAAGTAGTTTTAAAACTACTCCATTGTATACACAAGAGGATTAGTTTTGACTTTGTTGTAAAACGAAAACATGTCGTTAAAAACGAAGATATGTCGTCTCACTACAAACACTTTTTAACAATGACATGGACCATGCTTGCATTACATCGGACCAGTCCATGGAGTAGTACATTTAATCAAAATGGATCAGGTGGTCCAATAATATTTGCAGGGTAAGTATTTAGAACATTTTGCTTTCCCCAACTAGATGCGTGCACCTTCACAGGTACTCAAAGATTCCTGGCTAATTATATTGGATGCGTGCATTTGACATTTAAGCAAAAAAAAAAAATATATGTGATTGTGAAATTGAAGGTAAAACTTTGGTTACTCTTAAGCATTGAAATAAGTACGACTACTTTACCGAGTATTATACAAACAAAAAAGTTACATAAAAACCGTTCTTTATTTATTTATTTATATATTTATGTCTATAGAACGTTGTTCCTTACCTAAATTAGTTTATTCATTGTAATGGTAAAATTTGTATAGTTTCTTAGAGTTTCACTTGGTGGAGTTATCAGGGAAAGATGTATACTCGCCGGAAGGGGTGGGGTTCTTTGTCACATTCATATCCCAATTATACCAAAACAAAACTGAAATATTGAACATTAAATAGTTATACAATTTATAGTTTTAATTTGCAATGTTATTTCTTTAACTTTTCATCACTACTCGAAGCAAAGAGTTTCTAGAATAATCCCTTAGTGCCTGAACCTGTCCTATTTTCTCATTTACAAACTCTGGTTGCCAAAACTCCATTCATAGATTATTATAAAACAATGGATCATCTAAATAACAAAAATAAATAACAAATAAATATTCAAGCTCGAGGTCCTTTTTTGTATAAAATATTCTTTATTTTATTTACTCCAAAACAACTTCATATATTTACAACGGATCATCTACTACACTCATTGAGCAGTTTATTTCATTGAAGAGGTCAAATGGAATTGGAACAAGCAAAGTCTATGAGTGACAAAATAAGAAAATCATTCATAAAAGAAAAGAGTAGAGAAGAAGAAAAACAATACCAATATCAGTGATGAGACCAATGAAAAAATATTTATGATGATTTACCTAGGAAAAAAGGATTAATGAACCGTCACATCATAATATTTTTTAAAATTATTTAAATTTTACACAATGGAACAAATTTGGACTTTTTTTTGTGCTGTCTAATCTAATCTCCATTTTTCTCTTTCAGCTCTAGTTTTCGAGATATACCGTTATGTCTAAAATTAAGGCACTTTCACTACATAGATTAGAATAACTTGAAAACGGTTTACCATATTCAGTTAAAAAAAAAAATCCGAAACTCGGCCACAATATTATCTTTAAGCCGTGCTTGCATTGTTTTTAAGTATGGCCTTTGGTTTAGAGATCCCGTTGAGTCTTTGCAGAAAAAATAGGACAATTTTGAAAAAAAAAACTATTTTTTTGATCTTTAAAAATTCATTAAAAATAAAAACGCAACAAAAACCACAGTTTTGGTCTTAAAACATTTAGCTTAACATAATTTCGAATGAAATGAGGTTTGTTTCATTATTATCGGTGCACAACTTTTGATTTAATTCACAATTTATGAGAAAACTGAATATCGATTTTCATACAAAAATAACTTTTTTAATATGTGTGTGTCATGAACGTTTTTTTTTTGTATGCAAATCGATATTTAAGTTTTATTTCTGATGGACAGAAGCCACCGAATTATCTCTTTTTTGATTCCCACTGTTCTCCACTACAGCTTTAATCTTAGGTTACTGCATCTGGTAAAATTTGTTCAATGTTGTCGGTCAAAGTTTTCGATAAAATAGGAATTTGTAGCCTTAAAATTGAACAATTTATGGAAATTTATACACTGGTCCATTGAACAATTTCCGAAATTATTTCGGTAGTAAAATATATCGAAGCATTAAATTGGGTCGTACAGTGATTTGCATTCCCGAGATGGTCCTCTTGCCGTACGAACTTTCGTCATTGAAGAAATTTGGCCTTTACTTTGACCCTTCGATGTAGCCCACTTACTTTTTCTTCTTAAAGTGGGTCGAGAGATCGTAATAACGCAGCTATCGGAAGAAGTAGTAAAATGTTCAGGCTCTTGGGGAGTTGCCTGAATCGTTGTTATATTCTCTTCGGGCTCAAGGATGCCAAAAGCTCATCTTCTACATGACTTTGAAGTAGTGTTCGAAATTATACAGTACATTATTTAGCGTTCGGCTTACACACCCAAGAACAATATCTATTTTTTTAATGATTGTGAAGACGATCACAACACCTAATACCATTCGTAACTATTTTCAAAAAAGAACCGCACATTATATAAGTTTCTCGATTTTCATCATCTCATCTTTTGTTAAGTTTGATAAAAACAGTATTATTTTTATGTTCGAAAGATGACTAACAGGGAAACGTTATTTTTTAATGATTTTCTACACAAACACTATTAGCGATTGCATTTTCCACAAATCTACCGAACCGAACACTAAGGAAAGATATTTAGTGTTTATTATCGAACACTGCTTTGAAGACTATCCTCCAATAATTCACCTTCCGATTCGCTCAAATTTTCCAGTGAAACCGAGTCCTGCAAAATTGCGCCAAGTTCTGTGTCATCCTAGCCGGGCTTACAACACATTTTTAAAACAATACCTTAAAATTCAACCAAAACACAAAGTTATCTTCGCTACAAAAGTAACGATATGTGTCTTAGACATATATTGTGTTTATTTCTCAAAAGATACATAACTTACAACATAAAAACTGCCACCAACAACTACGTGCTGCCAACAACTGAGATAATTGAACGTAAGAAAGTTGTATGTTACCAAATGTGAAAGTAAGAATACAAAATTGAAAAAGCGTACGTCTCGCAGACGCACCTTTTCTATCTAGGGTTAAAGGAGATAAATATAAGTCATACTGTGCTTCAAGCGGCAATAGGTATAAAAAAGTACAGACAAATGGTTAACGCGGGTATTTATTCGTACGTGCCCACAGTTTCAAAATCCGTTTCAATTAAAATCGCAGCTGCTAATTTTTTTGATGCTTTTTACAGATCAGAATCGCTTATATTGTGCCACTCTCAGCTTTCACCATGACAAACGGTGTGCACATAGTGATGGCCTGGTCCCATTTTTGTCTTCTAATTTATTATTTTTTGTATATTTTGAAATTTTTTTAAATTTTTAGGAATTTTTTTGCTTATTTTTTTATTTAGTTTTTAACATTTTTTTTTTTTGTTTAGTTTTTATTTTAAATTTAATATGAAAGAATAAAAAGAATTAACAAAGTGGTTAAAACAACAATTAATGTTGGAAGAATATCCAACCAATTGTAAAAGGGAATGTGAGAAAAGATTAACTCACTGTTTATTGTTGGTATTTTGTTTAAGCTTTGATATGGTTGCAAATAAGACTTGAAAGCATTTAATTCTCATTCACTCTGCACTTTTTTTCATAATATCTTTAGATTTTCTTAAGTTTTGGGGAAATGGATACTTGATGATCTGGTCTTAGCAACTAGTGAATTGCGCGTAGGAACTAGCTTACCCTTATCAAGAATGAAAATTGGGAATTTAGCACAACAAACAAAATCTTAATAAAAAAAATTTAAATTACAGCTGGGTTCTGTTTCTCAAAACTACAATTTACAAGTCTATAAGAAAAAAAAAAATTAAAACAAAAATAAAAATTGTAATATTGTTGCTTTTTTTAATGTATTTTACTTGCAGAATTGTACCCTGTAGTTTTGAGACACAGGGCCCTGGTATACACCAAAACCATTACCCACTCTCTACCCACCCAAATTGGTACACTGCAAACAGCAGAAGTGACAGAAGCAGTACTTCTAGTAGCTGTAATTATAATAGTGCTAATGGTAATAACATTAAATTGTTGTTGAATTATTAAGAAACACAAGAACTTTCGCACATCCACGTGAACTATACAGCAGTAGTAGGGACTCGATTTAAAATGTCTTAAAACACAATATTAATAAATCTTATCTTTTTATCTTCAAAAATTCGAACATAATAAAATAAATAAATTCTTGTTGATATTTTTGTTAAATCTGTGGAAAATGTCTGTTAAATTAATTAAAAATAAGTTTTTAGGCAATTTCGAACATTACAATTTTTTTTATCTGTATTGAAATCTAGGCGAATTCATGACACGTAGCCTCGGTACTACAACAAGTACAAGTCGTACAAAAAGATAATAAACAAAATTTTGCCATCCAACAAAGATAAAGCTAAAAAAGGACAACATGTGATGAAACCTTTTGCAATTTGCCTGTATTTGACTAAATTTTTTTAAAAGTTCAACATTTATTATGGTTTCGACTATTCGAAATAAATTTAAAGTCTTAAAATTTCTTAAAAATTTAGGATTTCTTCAATTTGTATACCATTTATGTTTATTGTTAAACAATCAATTGCCTGTCACCTGGAAACAGTAGATAAAATTAAAAATTATTTTTATTTTGTTAAAACTTTCTAATTTAAGATTTCCTCGTCCCTGCTAATACTCAGTTTTCTAGTTTTCATAGACTTGTATTAAACACAAGGACCATTTTGCGATAAACTCATGCATACTCATACTCATACAACTTAATGTAAATATATAAATATGCATGAATGTGATTTTGAACATAAATAAATCACCCGTTGTATTTGCATGAATGTATGTATGGCTTTATAAATTCATGTAGTATTTTTTGCTTATCTGTAGATGTATGCGTACGGAATTACCTATTTGAAACGAAAATACGGAATGAAAATTCAAGCGAACAAAAAAAAAATACTTAAAACTGAAACTTATAAAATGAAGCAGAAGAAAACAAAGCAGCAACATAATAAAACATCCATTTATTCCTAATGCTGGCAATTTCAGTTGCACTAAATCAACTCAAATATAACCAACCAGGCAGCCAAGCCACGTATTTTTTTTAGAGTTTAAGACAACTTTTTTAACTCATTTGTGTTTTAAATTTTGGTGTATTTGTGGGACCCAAAAAAAAAAAAATGTAAAGCAGAACACAACACAAACTCGCAGAATTAACTTGTGTTCTTGTGATTGTTGTTATAAATTTCATGATGGTGAAAATGGGGATGTTCACAAGTTTGTTAATGATTACAAAACATTTGAAAATATGTAGTTATCAATGAAATCGTTCCCAGCAAACATGGAGATTTGATTTCAAATTGAAATTGATTTGAAAACAAACCTATTCTCAAACGAAAAACGCTTGATGGCAATTTAAAAAGCATATCATGAAACAAAAAGGGTAGATTATTTTTAAATTGTGAAATGCTCTTGTTTTCAAACGTTATTCTTAAATGTTTTTCAAATCTAGATTTTAATACAATGTAGAACATAAATAAAAAAATTTTTTTTTAATTTAAATTCATTATTAATTTAAATAAACTGTGAGATAAACATTCGGCACCATAGCTAAAAGATGAAATAGGAAAGACTCCTTTTTGTTTTGAGGATTGTCATGACGCAGCACCGAGATCAAATGTGCTTAGTTCTTATTTCATACTATTGATAAACTGAAATTTATTGTTGATGGGATAATCTATTCCTATGCACATGTCACTGGTTGCTTAGGCCAGATCGTCAGGAAACTTCACCAAAATATTTTAGAAAAACTAAAGATATTATACAAAGAAAACTGTTAAGCGAATAAGAATTATAAACCCCAGTTTTACCTGTAACAATATTTAACAAAAACAACAACAACAACAATTAACAGTGAGTTTATCTTTTCTTACAGTTCCGACTACAATTGATTGTCAACTCTAAATGAAGTCGTAAGTGGGTAAGGAAAAACCAAAATAAAAACAAATTAATTTATTTCATTTTGCCAGTTCGGCTTATTTACACTGCCACATGCATATTAGTTATCAAAGTTACCACTTTCCCGATTTATTTTTATTCAAATTTTTTCACTTTGAATTCATTTTTTACTCACAATTCATTTTTATTTTTTAACATGAAATCAAGTTTTTTAAAGGCGAACTCACTCTACGTAATATGTAACTGTTCTTTAATTGCGTAACACATTTTACTTAAATCGCCACTTTTCAACGTTTATATTTATTTTTCATTTTAGTGTTGCCAAGTTTATTTTCGATTTGAGAATAACATTTGATAAATATTTGATATTAAATTGATAAAACATTGTATGTAAAATGCTTATATTCAAATTATTACCAATATAAATTCTAATGTTTAAATCAAACAACTGAAAAAGGTTTGAGAATAGTGTTCGACGTCAAGTGATAAAGTCATTTTATATCTAAGGTTTGACTTCGTGTTTGTTGGATTTGTTCATTCATATACTTGAGAGTGTCCATGGAGTATTTAATCAAATTGGATCAGGTGGTCCAATATTATTTGCAGGGTGCACATAATTTTAAAATATTTTTGTGTATGCGAAAGTGTTTATGGGAATTTGGCGGCAAACACGCCTGGCTTAAATTTAACCCTAAAAGTATTTATTGCTGGCAGTACTGTGTAATTTTTACTAGTTGTGTTGGCCAAGACGACGGTTAAGGCGACGCAAATGATGCCAATGCTGTGATGACGACAATTCGCAAAATAAATCTACGGATGCTTGCTTTTATTTCGTTTCTTATTAAATTGAAAATTGACATTATTTTGTTAAATTTATTTCTTTTCTTCCTGTTTCTTGCTAAAACGCATACCAATATAATTTTTTTTATTTTCTCTTATTTTACACTTCAAATGCTTATCCGCCTGATTTGAAAACTTAACTTTTTCAAGTGTAAATATAAAACCAAAGACAGCATGTTGCCAGAACATTTTGTCACCTTAAAGTTCTTTATTGTAAATAAGAGTACCACACAGCTAACAAACAAGTTACATTATACAATGGGGCAACTTTTAACAAAAAAGGGGAATAAACCGGCAGTCTCCAATTTTAAGATTGATATGAAATTATGGTAATTTATTTAAAATTAAACCCAACACTCGTAAGGAATATAAATGGTTACCGCAGTATATAAGAAGTTCGATTTGGTACAACAGCTTATACCCTTAACCGCAGGTGAAGTTGGATATATAATTGCTTATAAGTTTTTCATTTCGTTTGTAACCTCTGCAATATTTATCTTAGGTCCCATTTATTATATAGATATCGCGCTGATTCCTCTAAAGAGAGTCAACTCACTTTTTTCTGGAAAACGATAAATTTCTCTAGTATTTTGGAAAAAAAACATACATATTTGTGCTACAAGAGTACAGATAACAAGTAAGAAAGTAAGACACCCTACACCATAGTATTCTAAAACACATTAACGAAAGTGCACCCTATTCAAGACCCATCGAGAATCATGCATATGTATCCATATAAATTTGGATCTATCAATGTTTTAACTTTCATTAAAATCGGTTTGAAAGTTTGTGAGATGCAGAAATTGCCCCCTACCTCCCCTTGTGTTCCTTTTTTTTAAAGCTGCATATCTTATGTAGACACATAAATATGGATCTATCTGTATTTTAAATTTCATTAAAATCTGTTTGATAGTTTCTGAGGGGCATACATTGCCCCTATCTCCCCTCGTGGTCCTATGATTTGGCCCATTTTCAATAGGCTTGTCCCTGTGGGAATAAGAACCTTTTACAGCCAGCCGGACGGACATCGTCAGATCGACTCAAAAAGTTATTCTAAGTCGATCGGTATACGTTAAGGTGGGTCCAGGACCCATATTTTAAGGTGTTACACACATCAGCACAAATGCAAAATATCCTCTCCACAAATGTGGTGATGTCGAATTTTTAGATTTAAAAAATGTATTGGAATTCGCGGGATATATTTTTTAAAACTTCCTCCCACTGTTCCTTATTGGTACTTTGTATGAAACTTAAAAGATAATAAAGTATTTCCCAGAGGAAGCATTTAGTATCCATCTTCTGTTGAAATTAGATAAAGATGAAAAAAAATTATATTTATTTAAATAATACAGTTTTTTTTAAATATTTTGAATGAGGTGCACGTACCCAAAGCAAAGTGACAAAATATACTGGAATTGTATGAATTGTGGGGTATGGCAAAGTTGGCGTATTGACTTATACCAGAAGCAGCCAACCATAACAAAAAAAAAAAAGAGAGAACAAAAGCAAGAAATCTACTGAATTTAGTGGTGGGGGAGTGGGTGTAAAATAGATGTGATTTGAAAACAAAAACTAATTTGTAGAATCAACATTGTCATCAATTGTAAATGTTTTAGATTTTCAAATAAATTCACCACCACATTGATTGTACACACTTTAAATGGATTGGCTTAAACTGCTTGAGATAAAATTACAATAGTAACCATTGTTCTCAAATATGACACTGTTTCTTTTTCTAATTTGTCTTATCGATAAATTTGTTCAATATTCTTATTGAATAACACAAATATTTAACAAGCGATTGGTCAAAGTCGTTACAATGAATAAAAAAAAAAAAAACAAAAGTGGAAATGACAGCTGCTGTATAGAAATATTTAAAAAGCTTTTTGTTTGGTAACCTCTCTATCAGAAATTATTTTAGCAAGGAATTTTAAGTAGGTATATTGATCAGAACTTTTTTTATTCTTTTTTTTTGTCTCTTTCTCCTTACACCTAGAACTCTAGGTAATAAATCAAATTTTAATAGATTCGGATTTATTTATACAGGATCGAATTGAATTGAATCATGCCAACAGTATCTTAAATAATGATTAATCACTTTGTCAATCTGTACACAGTTGGCCATTAATAAATGCCAGCACGTAGAGCTTCTCCAAACTAGACTCGACAAAAAAAAGAGACAAATACAAAGTAAAAATCTGTTTTAAGACACGTGAGTGGGTGTGTGTGTTAAGTAAAAAAATGCTTTTTGGTTTTATGTCAATAGACATCCTTATACTCAAGGCTAAATTTATATGACCACATTCATATGTGATGTATAAATTAATCTACCGATACCCATTCATTTTAAAAGTGGAAATTTCTAGAGAAAATTCATCTTATTTAAGAAATTTATTGATTGCAATAGGAGAACATTTATATTTTATATTTTAACATCATGCTGCTGGCATTTGAATTTCAGTTGTATTGCCATCCGTCCGTAGTCGACCAATAAATGTTTTTCATATCAAAGCAATTTGAAAATTTAATACTTGTCTTCCACAGGATACTTCTTTTTACCTTAAATACGAATTAGGCTGGTTATCAGAATGACAACGATTTATATGACAAATCTTTCGCCTTAATGTCCAAATCAAAATGTTTGTCACATGCTTACATAAGTATAAACATTTCTCTATTTCTGCATATAGATTTAATGTATCATAAGTTAGATATGAATTAAAATTATCCACTTAAGTGCAGTTTTCTCCATTGAAGCAACTGAAATGGCGATAAAATTTAAATTAAAGAAGGAAATAAATGTCAAATGAAAATACATTCTTAGCAAATTCAAAATATTAATCATATTCAATATGTTTATATTAATCCAAATGCTTATTCTCATTCATTTCTTTGCACCCGCAAATTGCACCACTGGGTGAATTGGTTAGGAACTGCTTGTAAGCACTGTGAGTTAGATTAATATCCTTCACATACTTTCATTCCTTTCGAAGGTACGCTGGAAGCACTCAGTTTATTGAGTGTGTGATGGTGACAAATTGTCTTATTTGGTTGAAAATATATATGTATTTGGTTCTACTTATATTTTGGTTTTGGTTTAAAAATAAACACTAATGAAATAATGAAATAGTTTCGATTAGGATCTTACTGCCACATATAGTTGGCTTAGAATTATATATACCTACATATTGTAACAACTCGCCTGAATTACCAATGAAATAATAAAACACGTTAAATTATTTAAGGATTTCAATTGACTTTTAATGAATTATTGATATTAAGTTTGCTTTTCAAAAACCCTCTATACTCATTAATATCTATTTACAATGAATCAAAAAGTTGTCAAAACTACAGCTGATTTTCGCATGTTATTTGTTCGCCAGACCAGGGTTGCCACATCCCTCCAGTATTTTTAAGACAGATTTTTAAATCCTCTCCACCGGCCAAAACCTCTCCCCAGATGTTATACTCGGCTGCAGATTTCTCGGTCCCGGCAGTTGAGAAGGCTGTTCGATGCTCGCTGATGGTTGAAGAAATCGCTGATGATGGTAGAGACAGAGTAGCTTCTGGAATTTTCTTTAAGTGGCCTACATTTCTACGAAGTACCTTACCTCTGCCCGACACTTATTTTACACTTTATTACCTCTTCTTGCTGTTACCACATATTCGGCTGTGTCAAAGTTTGGTGTCAATTTATGAGGGAATACAAAATATTTTAATAGAACTTTGTCATCCACGGATACTTCCGTCTCCTTTGCTCCTTTCTTTTTGTCAGCCATTTCTTAACCCTTTTGTTTGTTGATACAATCTCGGTCTTTTTCCTGCGGAGTCTGCATATTCCCCTGTCAAATCCTGTATTCCAGGTATTTTGTCTCTAATTACCCTGTTAAACATAAGCTCTGTTGGGTGAGCCCCGTTGGTGGAATGCGGTGTAACATTATACATTTGAACGAATTTCTGCATCTCCTCTATATAATTTCGTTTATTTAGAGACGCTATCTTCAGACGTTTTATTCATATTTTTAACTTCGCCTTCTGCCTGAGGCCAATATGGCGGCGACAAAATTTGCTCTTTGCCATTTGTCTGACAATATCGTTCAAACTAAGCACTTACGTATTATCTACCGTTGTCGGTCTTCAGGTATTAAGGGAGTCCCAATCAACAAAACATCTCTTTCATTCATTCAATAATAGCTTGCGAGGATATTGTTCGAAGAAGTTTGAACTTCATATCTCTAGAATTATAATCGATAAAAACGAGGACGTACTGGCCATTTGGTAACGGGCCCAAAATGTCTGAAGCCACTGTAATCCAGGGACTTGTTGGAAACGCATGTCGGTTCATGGGTGCCGGGTTGGAGGGATGTGATACCACAAGACAGTATCTACAGGCTTTAACCCAATTTTCTGTTTCCCCATCCATTAGCGGCCACCATACTCAATCTACGTTTCATGGCTGATTAGCCTGGATGACCCTCATGAGCCAGTTCGAGAGCATTTGACCGTAGAGTTCTCGGAATTACCAATTTAGTTCCACGTAAAAGTATTTTACCAACTGTTGACAACTCGAAACGGAAATTGTGAAAACTGTTAGTAAATGCGGTATTCCAAGAGTCAGCGTTAAGACATGACATCATGTCAACTATCTCCTTATCCAGAGCACTATTTTCAGCAATTTCCGTAATAGAAAGTGCTGTGGGGACACATCTCGTGATGACGTGACAAATATTCTGTTCACCATTCGAATCAAAGAAATTAGTGTTAGTCATTTAGCAAAGTTTAGATAGAGAATCACCGATGTTTGCTTTACCTGCTTAATAGATTTCCTTAAATCTGAAACCCTGAAGACGTAAGAGCCATATTTCTATCCGGGCTGGAGGTTTCGATGTCGGCTTGAAAATCACCTCTAGAGCTTTATGATTTACAACAAGTTCAAACTCCAAACCCGCTAGGTAATAATACAGTTTTTCAACTGCCCATATAAACGAAAGGCTTTCTTTTTCTGTCTGTGATTATCGTTTCTCCAAATCCGACAGGCTTTTGCTGGCAAATGATATCATGAGTGCGTCGTTGTTCTGGTCGAATCGAACTAGTTCTGCTCCCAAGGCGAATGGACTGGCATCAGCAATCATACGTGTTCTGTCTTTCGGATCGAAATAGGATAAATTTGGTATTTCCACCAGCAAAAGTTTCAAACTTTCAAAAGCTCGCGCTTCTACAATACTCCAATTGAACTTACTGTCTTTCCTAAGGAGATGTCTCAATAGCTCCGTACGATTGCCAAATCGAGGATAAATTGCCCAACGTAAGTTGGGTACCTATCTCTTCCTTATTTTTAGGGTCTCTAAACGATATTATTACCTGCATTTTCTCCGTATCGAATTCAATACCCCTATCGACGACACTTAACCCAGAATTTGAGTTTTTGAGTTTTCCAAATACATTTATCCCCATTTAAACAAACATTTTTATCACGGACTATTTTACGTATGCCGCAATTGGCTTATCGTGTTCTCCCTCACTACTCCCAAATATTATAATATCGTCAGTCAAATTCATGGCGTTAGGGCATGGTGCTAACATCTTTTCCAGCATACGCTGAATAATTTGAGTAGCGGAGTTTACTCCGAATAGTAGCCGTTTGAATCTAAATAATCCCAAAATGGTAATGAAGGTTGTTATCTCCCTGCTCTCTTGGTCAAGTTCCAATTGGTCGTACGCATTCTTTAAGTCCATTCGCAAAAAATACTTTGATCCCCTCAGCTTAGACATGCAAGTTTCGAACGTCGGCAGTGGGTAATTTATTCTCAATATAGCGTTTTTTGCTCTACGCGTATCTACGCAAAACCTGATTTTAGTGAAATCCAAGGACTCGGACCAAATACGGGTTTGAAAATGTCTTGACTAAGTGCATCATCTAATTGTTCTATAACCTTTTCTTCTACCGCAAAGGGCACGCGTCGCATAGGCTGCTGAACTGGCACAACTTTAGGGTCGATGGAAAATTTTACGATTACATCTTTCCATTTAGGAAATGCCCTGATATCATGAACTCGATTTACGTCAAAGCCAAGTCTTGTTGAGTTGTATAGCTGTTTTGCGCTGCAATAGTGATTGTCTTCCATTTTCGATGACATAAAATGTAGCAATTATTTCAGGGATTCCCCTAATGCAAATTGGGGCTTCAAATACGCAAATTACACTAAGTAGTTTCTCAAAGCGTGTGCCCGAAATTGATTTATAGATTTCGTACGAATGCTGAACAACGTCGCGTTCTCTCCCCGAAGCGTTGCCAATCTGTACAGCTTAAAAGATTAAAACTCGAACCCGGATCTATAACCATTGAAATTGCATTACCCGCAATCTGACACACTACATTATAATTTTGTGCAGTTTGCCGTTTAATATTTGTTCTGCACTTGCGGGCAAAATGACCAACATGGGAAAATTTATTACATTTCATGTTTCGAGCAGGACAACTTATCGGATTGTTAGCATGGCCACATCTGCTGCACTCGCCGCTTTTAAATCTTGACCGCCATTTCTGAGTATCGATTTTACTTATTATCTCTGAATCTGCTTTTGATATCATTGATTATGTCTGCTTACTTATTTGTTCATCTACGGGACATGCCTCCAAAATTTCGTCAAGGCTGTGTTCTTTTTCCAACAATTTGTGTTTAAGCTCTAGCGGTGCCCATACATTTATATTTAAAACAAATCTCTTCTATCTCGGCCTTTGTGCTTCCAAATGAGCACTTGGATATTTGTTGACGCAAACGTAAAGCAAATTTGTTGAAACTTTCACCCTTTAGGCGATTAATATTGCAAAAAAGTGTCTGTCAAATGCAGAATTTCTCTTTGGCGTAAAGTATTCATTCAGTTTGTCGACTATAACTGTATACACATCATTATTCTTCGCTTTGTCGTATGGAACCATCGCTTCCGCAGCCACCCATCCCACTCGGTACGCACCAATGATTTCTCAATTATGTCGCATAAAACGGCTTTATTATAACAGCCATAATGCTCTTCACGATTTAACGCACACCTGAAACGTACAAAAAAATAAGTATTACTGTATAATTGGACATTTGTCAGATTCCCAAACGTTGGCTTGCGTTTAGGGAGATTGATCGAAAAGTATTCGGCCGATTTTTACCGGTTATTTTAGTTTTGCCTAAGTCGAATATTTTAAAATGTCCATTTTTCGAATAACGAATATTTTCGTAAAATAAACCGATTATTTAACCCTTATGTGTGTGGACAGGTACATGTGTACCTATTGCGTTTTCAAATCGAAATTTTTTATATAAGATTTTAGTCTACAATTCTACAATTTCATGAGAACTCCTAACTTTTTGTTATTATTATATTTTCATAGGGGTTTATATACAATATCAGTTGGGGGGGGGGGCGTGGCATATCAATTTGCTTTTTGCACCCTTAATAGGGTGAATAGGTACCTGGGTACCTGTATACGTTTTATATGGAGCAACTTGGAGGCTCTTTGCATAGAAAGTTGCGAAATTCAGCAAAAGTTGCTAAATTCAGCAAAAAACTTGCTGAGTTTAGCAAAACATACTAATGATCACGTTCTGGTCTATAACGCTGACACCAATTGAGTGTCCACCTTCAAATTTTCTGCAAATGCAGAAAAGGGTATAATACTTGACATATGATTTTTTAAGAATTTTAAAAAATATACTTTTTCAGATATGGGCCTTTGAACTCAAGACCCCAAACAATTACCTTTGACCTTTTATTAAAAAAACACAATCTGCATATCATTTTAAACGGTGCACTTTCACCTTTAAAACGATACCAAAAAAACTAAATTATCTTGCATAGTTCAAAAGTTCTATTCTTTTTTGTGAGGAGACTTTTGTGATTTTTTAACATTTTTCACATCTTTAGTGACGTCATATATCTGAAGCCGAAAGAATCTGGGGTCTGAAAATTTATGTTTTGCTAAAGTCCAATAACATACAACATTTGTGTTGAATTTCATTGAAATCGGAGGTGATGATGACGAAAATGCCATTTTTTCGTGATGGTTTGACGTGTTTTAACTCTACTGTCAAGTGTATAACCTTCTTTTTCCAAAACCCCTCACTGACTGCTTCTATGGCAGGTAAAATATAAAGATATATAAATTTTTTTCAAATGATGAAATCCATAAATCCTCAAAAAGTTGTATTAATAGATAATTAATCTCATAACTTAAACTTAGACATCTTTCCTTTTTCCCACTTTAGTAACAGGTTCCGTATATCCCCCTGCATAAACAGAGTACATTTTTTCTCATAATTTTTTTAATCTTAATCGGCTTTATTACACAGCGTTACTTCCTGTAGCCGAACGTAGAATTGATTTTCAAGCGCTTCGATCTTATGCGTTTCTTCTTCAATCAAGTTTCGACATGCCTTCCTCCACCTGATATTTCCACCAGGGTTTTGGTCTCTTATGGGATAAGAGATATATAAACCTTAGGGAGTTTTTGAGAATTTGAATTCTATCATTCTAATACAGCTTCTTTAGAAATTCTCTATTTAATAAAAAGAAATATTCATTTCTTATTTAATTTTAAAATCAATCAGTTCAGTTTTATACACTTAATAGAATATTTTTCACGTTCTCTAGAAAAAACAACCTCTGCTTTTTTATTTTTCTTTCCCAATTGTTTTTACTGTTTTCCTACAAAATAAAGTATTTTACTTTATGTGCCACCATTAACCAGTATTTACTTTAAATAGTTCATTTTTACAACCAATATAGCAATTGTTGAGCTTTCCTTGTATTTGTTATCAGAAGCTTTAATATTTTTGGTATCTTGCAGCACGATCTACAAACCAGATAAGTACAGTCAGTACGGATACATATTTTAGTTGGTGTTTTCCAATTTCATTTTAAAACTGGAGAAAATAAACTGGTTGTAACATATAATACAGCCACAAAAACACACATACATACAGTCTCAAAAATACTTACATAAACCTTAATTCAAACATTTATATATTGTTCGCTTTTATTTTGTAGTAAATAAATACTATAAACATTTCATTATACAAAATATATCCATATAAAAAAAAAACAGAACCCATGCAACAACATCAACAAAATAAAAAAAGAAACAACAACAAATAATATAAATAAAAACTATAAAATAAAAATGAAAAATCGTTGCTACGAAATCCTCTATTTTCACAAGCAATTTAATGTTAAATTCGTAACAAAATGTTATGACTTTTTTTTGCTTTTCTGCTTTCTACACGCCACTTATTTTACGATTCAAATATAAACGCGCGTTCAGACTTTTAAACAAATCCATACACACACTCATGAAAACTCAAACTTATATTCACATTTATACCACACATGCGAAATATCACAAAAATATAGAAAACCAAACATATTTATTTCAAAAACCATTTTCATTTTAAAATCATTTCTCACATTCAACTCTTCTCATGTAACATGGCTGCTTCATGCTTCAAAAAAAAAATTAAGGTTGCAGCTGCTGGAACAGCAAAACCACCAACGGCATGGCATGGTATGGGAGTCAGTGGTTGTAAGAGCAAAGCGCATTTAAATACAATTTTAACCAAAAAATAAAAAAAAGAATACAAAATTTTCTTTTTAGTTGCAATGTTGCCACAGAAAAAAGCTCTTCTTAAACCGACAAAACCAACTTGGCCAAAACAATGTTCTTATGTATATAAATATTTATGTGTGTGCAACTACAATAAAATCTGAAAATATATACAAGCAAATCAATTCCTACACTCACAATATTCTGTACGTAAAATTAACTGAAATTGTAATATAAAATAAATGAAAGTTCAATTAAAAACCGGTCTACCTATTTTTCATTTATTTTTAACAAAAAGTTCATTTAATTTTAACTGTCAAAAATTCAACACCATATTCTGTAAAATCAAATAAATATTCAGTTATTTTGTAAAATTTTAGTATCAAAAATTCAACACCATATTCAGTAAAAACGATTTAATATTCAGTTATTTATTAAAATTTTACTGTCAATTTTTTACTGTCAAATTGACCCCATATTCAGTAAAAACAATTAAATATTCAGTTATTTTATTAAATTTTCGTTTACTCCACAAAAGAGCCGAATTTCTAAAAAATTCCAGACAGACACCTGTCCGCTTGTTTTTCTTATAAGCGAGAGAGGGAGAATATTTTTATTAACTTACCCAGTTACTCACGTTTGTTTTACTTTTGTTGTACTGACCACGTTGTTTACAGAAGAACTCTCATTTATAAGACACCAGCAGCATGACCGATATGGCTTCGTAATTATTTTACTTTTAAAATTTGGTGTATTTAACTAAATTATTTTAACAAATAGAAAATGGGTATTGCTTACACAAAACAAGCAATTCATTTTTTATAGATAAGTAAAAATTAATTTTTGGTAGTAAAATTATATAAAATAACTGAATATTTATTTGATTTTACGGAATATGGTGTTGAATTTACGACAGTAAAAATTAAATGAACTTTTCGTTGCTTTAAATTACGTTTTCATTTAATTTTACATAAAGAAGAATTTAACTTAATCAACGGACAAAATTAACTGCAACTTAAAATCCGTATTAATATGCACTTAGTTTTTTGAATAACTGTTAGAATCAGTTAAAAATAAATTTGCTTGGAATTTTAAATGTTTATTTATTTAAAAATGACTGAACGGAATATTTCTTAAATAAACTACAGTCCGTTACTGTAATAATATTTTGAGTGTACCTACATATATATCGCTCCATTATTGCAACATAGCCATATCTCAAAAAATCAAAAATTTTAAGATACTTAATCAAAAGTGATCCATAATCTTGAAACTCTTAATCAAAATCAGTGTCTCAAACTGAAGCAAAATATATTTCATTATATCTGTATATAAAGGTACATTTTGAAAACTTTAATCGCATTGTGCCATGTTTGATTTTTTTTTGAGATACAACTTTGTTTTTAAGTTTTGACTATGTTGCAATAAAGAAGCGATATATAAAAATCTCCCCTCACGATGTTTGTGTTTAAGCTCATCCGAAACGGCTCAACCGATTTTTATAAAAATTTTAATGTATAGTTGGTAAGTGTGCGAATAGGTGGTAAAGAATATTTTATATCTCGAGTTTATGTCGGCTGTGTTCTTGCTCTCGAGCGCCTGTTGTTTTGTTTATGTTTGTTGCATTGAAGGCAAACGAAAAAGGTTGCTTTTAGACGTGTTGATATTTTGAGGGCTATACAATTCCAACGTCTTTGCAATTAAAACTGATGTTGAGTTATGACTTTATATCAATTGAACCTGTCATTTCGAAAAGGGCACGAGTCACACTTTTTTCAAATATCACCTTTTGACGCCATTTAATTCATTTATGGGTTTTACGTATTCTCTGTGAATATGGTAGATCTTCAAGTGCAACAAACCACCTTATATGGCCCTCGAAATCTAAAGTCTGTATGAAAAGGGCACGAGTCCGGGATTTATGCCCTTTTCAGGGGAAACAAAATGCTAATGTATAATATTTGTACAGAATTCTATTATTGGCACCTCGTCTCTGATGCAGCCTACCATCAATTTATTTGATAGCGAAAAACGAAACGAGCCGAGTATGAGAATCTTATAGTTGAGGCTAATGAAAATTTTGGAATTAGAAGGCCTAAAACTGAAGAAATTATTGACATAAAAAAATGGTGGCCGAACCATTACAAGAAACTGGTGCTTTCTGTGGATTCCTATGGCAAAAGAGTACCCAAGGACAAAAAAAAACTTTTGCTATTTCCCAAGTGTCACATTTCACATTTTCCAAGTCTACACCAGGCCTTGTTACAACACGTGAATCTATAGATTGTTTACCCAGTTATGAATTCCAGCTCTTACAGAGAATGGGCTCCAGCCCGCCTTTACCATAAAATGATACTCCTGCGTATGCTGGCAAAGTGCCAATCAATGAAAAGAAAATACCAGATTTGAAAAAACTAGAAAAATACATTCCACAAAAGTACCAAAATTTCTATGCAGAGATTTTTGCATGGCCAACAACTTCAGCTAATGAACAATATGAAGAAAATAATGATGATTAAATGTCAGTTCTTCCGAAAATCTTTGGATTTGCGATTATTTCTAACAAGTCATTTCGAAAAGGGCATAAGTCCAAAAATTTCAACCACCAAAATCTGTATGTTACATGCTTTTTTTAAAAATAAATAAATGGCACAAAAATTATATATGTTTTTATTTATTAACTTCTATATTCAGTTTCTTAACCATCATAGATTTTTTCCGAACAAATACGTTTTTTGTTAATCCTGAAAAACTTTAATGTATGGACTCATGCCCTTTTCGAAATGACGGGTTCAATTGTCATTGCGACTGCTCTTTTCATTTTTACCGTTACTTGAGTATGTACTACGGCGACACGAAATAACACCGGAAGAAATAACGCCCAATTAGAAAAATTAAATAAGCCCCAGTGAAAGAAACTCCAATAAAATGAAGTAACAGCCAAGTAAAAAATAATGAAGAATTGCCCAATTTTCACGAAATAATCCCTAATTTAAAAATAAAAAAATTTTGTTTTAGGACTTATTTCATAATGAAATAAAACCCAAGGAAATAAAAAAATAAGATCCAATGAAATAACACCCAAAAAAATGAAATAGTATTTTAGTATTTTATTTAATTGTTTTCCAATACAACAAGATTTATAATCTTATAATTAAAGAAAAGGATTTTTATATATTTTAATAAGTTGACTTAGAACATAATAAAGATATATGTATAAAAAATTATAAAAATTATCAAAATAATTTTCGTGGGAATACAAAATTTAATTTAACCAGTTAACAGTTTTATTTGGTTTAATATCTTTAGTTTTTCTAAAATCTTTATGGATGAAGTTTCCTGATGATCTGGCCTAAGCAACCAGTGAAATGCGCATAGGAATAGCTTATCCCATCAACAATAAATTTCAGTGTTTTTATCAAATAATAAAAATTGGGAATTAAGCACGAATAACAAAATCATTTAAATTATAAAAATTTTTAAATTTTAAAATTAATTATACATAAATTAATAAGAATAACAAAAACATGAAGTATCAAAAATCAAAGTAGAAAAGTGTTATTATGCGTAATACTTGAAGAGTTCTTTTTTAAAATGCAGAGCGTTGCTTTTAAATTGAATGGACGACGGTAGCGTGTTCCAAAGACGGACAGAATGAACATAAAATTGCCACTCAGATATTAAACTTTGATGTCTGATGTGTATAATGTGATTTAATCTTCTAGAATGTGTAAATTGAATTTTCTCAAAAAGGTATGGTGGTTGACGGGTATATACGATTTTGTGTAGTAGGATCAAGGTTCTTATTTTTAACAAATTATTTATTGTGACTCCATAGAGCTTTTTCGCGTACTGAGAGATATGGTCATATTTTCTCAAATTAAAAACATATCTCAGTATAGAGTTATATGTGGATGTAAGTTTTTTTTAGACATTGTAAGTCACTGCTGGCATATATTTCGCATCCATATAATAATGTAGGTATTAAATAAGATTTCGCAAGTAGAATTCGAATATTAAGTGGAGTAATAGACTGGGTGTTCCAAAGAATTCGTAGCTTTGCAAAAGTTTTTCCAGCAGCAGCATTTATGTGGTCAGACCAGGTGAGTGTGCACATAAAAGTGATACCAAGATTTTTAGCTGTACACACAGCTTAAATTTTTAGGCTATCAAGCATTATTAAAGGTTCAACGGGTAACTTAAAATTTTTCTTAGTAATCACCAAAATAAGACCCAAATTTTGTATGCTTTCTGGAATCCAATAATTTTCTTGTAATTTCAATATTTATTTTCTTGAAATTCAATCATTTGTTTTATTTATATACAACACTTTAGCACTTTACAAAAGAATGAAAATTACTGTCTAATTAGAATCAGACTTACTCCTAAAATATTTCAAGCATATTATAACTGTAATAAATTACAATTTAGAGCTTTAAAAATCCTAAAAATTCTTACAATTATGAAAATGAAATAAAGCCAAAAAAATTAAATAAGGCCCCAAAAAAATTTTATGTGATATAAAATCCAATTAAATAATTTGGGGATTACTTTTTTGGGCTTTATTTCATAATGAAATTACCCCAAATTTAAATATGAAATAAAACCCAAAAAAAAAAAACGAAATTAGGCCCATTTTCCAAATTTTGCAATTTTATTGGGGTTTATTTCATTTTTCTAATTGGGCGTTATTTCATCGGGTGTTATTTCGTGTCGCCATGCACTACAGCGTTTCCAACAATATTATAATGGAAAACAAACAAAAAAATAAGTCACGTATGTTGTGTGATTGTCGACAGAGGCATTTTGCTTAAATATTAAATACATTTTTCTTTAAGCCTGGTACTCTGTTCAACATTTCAAGTGAAATGCTGTCAAAACGCATATGAAACAAACTTGTGCGGAATATCTATGAAATAATGTTGATAGAGTTGTACTCCGTTCATTTTGTGAAAAAATTCCGAAATTTTTCTGGCAACATTTTTTTACAACTGCGAAATAATGTAAGCTGCACTTATTTAACGTGGAATTTTAAGCAAAATCAAACAAATATGAACTGATTAATTAATAAGAAATAAAAAATTTAAATAACACAAGCGGTAACATTTTTGTCCATATTTACTTTCTTTTTTATTGAATTTTTTATTGAATTTTTTACTAAAAAAATAAATTTTAGTAAACAAGCTCTAAACATAATTTAAAATCGCTAAATCTAAATACAAAAATTTTCGGAAAATAACATAAACAGCATTAAAAAATGAGTTAAAATTCAAAATAAAATATAAAAAAGTCGATTTTAAATTTTGGGTTAGTTAGGGCCTTTTGCGTTTTATGTAACTATATATTTTGATTAAATTAGAAATAGAAAATTTTAAACTAAAAACAAAATTGTTTTCTTGTTAAAAATATTAGAAAAAAGTCAATTCGTTTTACTTTCACCAACTCTAATTGAAAACGAATAAAAACATGTGGGGGTGAAATGCAGAACACCAAAAATGCTGAAGTTATCCACTTTCGAATGGACTCGTATTCTAGAACATATGTCATATAACATCAAACTTATAATTATTTAGGTCATACATTTTTTAAAAATACAGCAAGCAAACTTTAAAATAAATTTTATGTATGTAACTATCTTTGGACGTTATCTCAAAATAATTTTCGTGGGAATACAAAATTTAATTTAATTTGGATGTTTTCAAAACAAACTCATCTTTGGAAAAACTAATATATGAGTCAAGGCGTTTAAACTAAGGCGATTATATCAAAAAAGTCATATAAATTTCCTGAAAATAGAGCAGATGTTTATATTTCTTCAGAACAACTTCGCAGTACTAGTAATCATCGATTTAGGTGGATCGGATGTTAAAACACCCTCTATGCTTTCTTTCTTCATTATAAAAGCTGCTATTGTATTAGTATTGAGTCAACAACGACGATCAGTCTTAATAAGTTTTAGTTGGCTCAAAATTCTCTAATATTAAATTAAATCTTATTATTTTTTCGGACTTTTTTTTTAATAAAAATAAAAAGTTTTTTGGCCTGGAGCTCGAAAAAAACTTTTTATTTTAATTCTCTAATTTCTGTACATTTTGCGTAAAGATTCAAAATATACGAAACATGTCAGGATTATACATGGTACTTGAAGTCATCAAAAGATACGAAAAATTTATCTTTCATATCCTAATGGCAACACTGTTACGCATATACATTTTTTTTATTTATATAAAGAGAGTAACTCTTAACATTTCAATATCTTATACATTTTAAGAAAACTGTTATTTTGCCATCGCACTGTTAAATTTACATATGCAATTACATAAATATATATGGGGGATTCACAAGGTGTCATAAGGTCATATGTCTTAAAATAATAACATGAAAAAATACGACTGATGCGAACAACCCCTCATAATTCAGTGTCCTATTGTGAATTTAAATCAGCTGATTTGAAACAAATATAAAAAATTAATATTTATCTAAAATAAAAATATTTTTTAATTCTAATCCATGAATTAATTAATTAAATTAGATTTTACCTATTTTCCATTTTTCAGACACAAATCAAAAATAAATTTTATTTTTATTAAGCCAATCTAATTTGTCTCCGCAATTGATTTGTTGCAAAAATTGCTAGCCGCAGGGTTAATTCGGGTGTTAGCCGGATAAAGTTATACCATCAACGGCGACGGTTTATAAAAACTAATGAGGCTCGGCTTTGCCACTCAGCGCATGTCTCTTCTAAAGCAAAGTTCTATTAATTTAAGACACTTTTTGTTTACAAAGCAACAACAATATTTTTAAACCATTGTAAAATGTTAGAACATTATGACAATATAACATGATAGCACAACTTGTGAATACCCCAATAATTTATTAAAATTTAGCAGAATGGTAAATTAACATGTACCCTACATGATTTTTTTTTTATAAAAATTCTAACATAAATAAAACTTCTATATTTCAATAGCATTGGAACGCTCCTTTAGGGAGTTTTGTCCTTGTGAAAGTGCAAATTTTTCGTGAAAATGTTGATAATTTACCAACAACAACAAAACAACTAAATATGGTAAATTATCAATATTTTCACGAAAAATGTTCACAAAATTTCACAAGGCCAAAACTCCCTGAAGAAGCGTTCCAGTGCTTTTGCGATGTACTAGAGAGTTCTTTACTATTGTCTTGGCTACAATTTTTTTATTATTATTGGATCGAAAATCTCAATGGTTTGGCAAGAATCAGAAACGCGAAGCTCCCATTAAGATGTTCAAATCGCCCCACCCTAGTATGCATATTTACTACTTAATTTAGATGTAATAGGTATTTAATATAACAAAATATACTCACCATATTAAATTTTCCACGATGACTGGAGGCCTGAAGTTCGGGGTCTTTATAGTAGTTCTTATAGATAAATATATTATACTAAGTATCCGTATGTATGTCTGATTAGTATTTAAGAGTATTTTCCGTTAATATGTATATTTATGTATGTATGGTATATTGGTGTGTGCGTGAGTGCATGTGTTTGGTAAAGTTTTAATTTATAATTTAATTCATTAAAAAAAAAATTGGTTAATTGGAGAAAAAAGGGGGAAAAAATCAAAATGATTAAGGATGATTAAATTCATAGATTTATGAAAAAAAAATATGTTGAATTTAAATTGAATAAGATTAGGTGAAAGTATAAATAAGGTTATTATAGTTTTATCATGTCAAAAAAATATGCACTAGACAATTATTATGTCTGGTCCATTTAAGTTATGGTAAATCCGATCAAATAGCATGGGTCGTGAAAAGTCGTTCCCCCTTCCGATGAAACCTAGTTGTTTAGTCTGGAAATTCGCAATTGTGTCTTGATATTTTCTCAGAAGCTAAACTTTTAAATTTATTCGGATTTGTTTTTATGGGTTTATATTGCGCTTCCACGACAACAATATAAAAATTTATGCGAATATCCAGAAAAAATCAATAAAACTGTCAATATACAGAACAAAACATTTTTTTTTTCACTAATTACATTCAAAATTTCAATAATTCCTTCTAAATCCTTTTAAAAATTGAAGGTTCCCAATAAAAATTTAAAATTTATTTTTATAATAAACTATTTTAAAGGCTTTCTTTCTCTTAAAAAAAATTTTCAAATAATGAAATTAAAAAAAAAAAATAAGTTAAGCAAAGTACAATAAGTTATATGAGCTCACAATATTACGGATTGAAAGTTGTTGAATTTTAAGAACTTTAAGGAAAATATCTAGCATACAATTATTAACACTGTGGTATGTTAGGTAGGGTGATCGATCGAATAGTATTCGACCGGTTTTAACCGGTTATTTTAGTTTTGCCCAAGTCGAATATTTTAAAATGTAAATTTTTCGAATATCGAATAAACCGGTTATTTTAGTAAAATAAACCGGCTATTTTAGTAATGTGTAATTTTTATATGTAATTTAAGTATTGTTCTAATTGAATATTTGGCAAACTTAAACTTTTTATAAAAAATGTCAAAACAAAATGAAACAAAAGTCAAAAAACGTTATGAGCAATGTAAATACAAATCGCTTATGTTAGCGTGTGTTATTGTAACAAAAACCAAAAACAATTTACAGTACGTAAAAAAAGTTCAGCTTTAAAAGTAGTTAGCAATTTGACAGTATTCTAAATACTTTATATATATCTTTATAAAGATGCCATCTCTGGTGATATTTCGAACTGACTTAAAATAAAATTGTGCTTAAACGGCCCTAAAATTATGATTCTTTAACGTCACGACTTATTATTAATCATTTTTAATTAGTCTACAAGCTTGACATAAATATATGCCAAGTAAAACTTGACCCTGTTCCAAGTAGTTTTTAAGAGACTGCAAATAATACTTTACTAAAATATGCTAACAATAATGAATGAAAAACTCTTAAGTAGTTATAGCATATCTTCATGCTTAGAACAAGAACATACCGGCAGAATGAATGTTGTGGGAAAATTCATCAGTTTTATTTATTAAAACACCAAGAACAAAATTGAAGGAATCAAAAATGTCCTGGAAGGGTTTAAATTGTGTAATCGACGAATTAAAAGATATTTCATACAAAAAGCATGTTCATATTACTATTGTTTCTATAATACTGAAACAAAAAAAAAATTTAAATATATAATCCTGGATAAGAGGTTTTGTTTGCCACTTTTCAAAAATATGGCTGAAGTTTACTGCTTCGTATACACACACAGAAAAAATTTATGCAAAAAACTATTCAATTAAATAATTAATTGGTGTACATTAATTATTCAATTAATTTTTTGTTTGCTGTTAATCAAAACCCATTAAATTAAATGTTTGTGTATATGTGGTTTATTTTTTTTATACAATTAATTTTTTAATTGACTAAATTTGTGTCCCATGACTCGAAAATACAAATCCGTTAATTGATATGATCAATTCCTTTGCAGCGGCAAAATTAGTTAAATATTTAATTGTCTGCACGAATTGTTTAATTGAAGTCGATTTTCTATTTTTTCTGTGCATGCATAACCAGCAACAAATTAAAACTCATTTACAATAAATTTGGGAAAATATGTCAAATAATAAATTTTATTAAATCCCAATATTTTTTAAACCAAAGTTATTCAAAAATTCTATAGCTATGTTCACACCTATTTAATATTTGGCTCCTAACGTAACTACCAGTTTTCTTAAAGAATTGTTCGCTTTTGCAAAACGTTTGGCTAGAGCAAACATTATTTAACTGTTTCTTAACTACATTATACATAAATGCAATTATCATCTTAGATTTAAAGTTTAGCAAATAACAAGAAATTGTTAAAAATAATGCTTAAGTTTAATCAATTTACTGGTCACGCTTTTTTTGATTTTATCGTCAAATATTTGTGGTCTGAACATACCTTAAGTCATATCTATATATTGAGGCCCTTTGCTCCTTATAGGATCGACGGGAACATATATATACATATATATTTATTTTGTTGGTTCCTTACCTTCGTGAATTGTTTTGTTTTTATTCTAATTAACTTTTTTTTACAAAAACTAATTTGATTTTTGTATTTTTATGCATTCGAATTAAAACCGGTTAACCGGTTATTTTTAAAATGCTTAACCGAAAACCGGTTTTTTTAAAATAGCAACTATTCGGACTATTCGAAAACCGGTTATTGAAAAAAGTCGAATAATCGATCACCCTAATGTTAGGTAAGCGAGGGTGAGCTAATACAGAAAGTGTTAATTGTGGTAAATACACATATCACATCGATTTAGATATTTTATTTTAATTATTAAAAGTTATTTTTGCAATAGCCCAAATTAATAAATTTTTTTTGTAACAAAGTCTTGGAAATATTTTACATTTGTTTGGGTAGTTACTAAGGGTCAGATATGTTCAAGAACCGTCCCAATTCCGACGAGCTAAGCCCTGTCAAATTGATTTATTTATATCAAAAATATAAAATTTGTATTTTTTTAACTTGCTACAAAATAAAGTACAACTTCCTGTAAAATCGCTGAAGAATAAATATGAAGGGGTACTGAGATTAAGCTTTCTGTTTTGTGTACAACAAATTGGGTGTACAATTTTGATAAATTGCTTTAAAAAAAATTTCGAAAACTTGAGATTATTACAAAATAATCCATGCCAAATTTTAGTCAAACTTCGAATGTTTTTATGAATTTAACTCCTTTATTTGTTTACTATAAAGAACACCATATCCCTCTAATGCCTTAGAGCGCCTCTAGGTATGCTTTACTAAATTTGTACTGACGTCCAATATATAATTAATTTCCTTTTTTTTCAATTGATTAAAGATCTAGGAAAATATTTGTAGAACATGATTTTGTTCAAAATTCAAACTTCGTTTTTGCTGCTCAAATAAAATTTTTTTTTGAATTTCAAAGAAATAAATACTCAAGCTTGAGGTCATGAGTATTGAGTATTTATTTCTTTGAAATTCTATAAAGAAAAGGTCGATTAAAGAAAACCAACTTTTATTTTTTTTTTGTTTTGATTATCATAAACAAAACTAAATATTATTAATTTCTTTCATTACAGAATTTCGCAAAAATTAAATGTATTTCTATAACCCCGAGCTCTATGTTGCCTCAAGATACTGCTTGATGTTTTCTGACCTAGAATGCAAATGACTCATTCTACGGGCTTAAAAATATTTTCTTTGGAACTCAGAGGCCCATTATATATAATCTGTTCTCATTTATTCTAAATCTTTGCATTAGAGGGATATACTAACAAAATTTCTCATGAAGCGCTATGGTGATTTATTCAAAATATGTTTGTATGTGTGACGCTGACAACGCTTGATGCAAAATCAAACCAATTTAGGTATTATGCTTAGCGCACAATTTGCCTTGACGTCAAGCATTCTGAGAGTGTATCATGACCTCAGGGTCTACATTGAATTAATTCAATGTTATAAACAGGCTTGCCAGAAGAATTCAATTTAAAAGTGCTTAATCGACAAAATAAAAGTTCTACAATGAAAAACAAAAGTGCTTGATTTGTAACATTGATTTTTATGAATATAATAAAAAAATTAAATTTGACTTTTTTTTACATTAATATATAGACTATATTCATTTGGTTTACTTTACAGTGTAAAGTAAAGTATAGTATACACACTTATATATTTTATGACGATTTCTTTTCTGAGATATATGTTGCATTAATGTAACAAGTTCTACTTTTTTGTTCGTTTGTACAGAAAATACAACTGTGGGAAAATTTTTCAAGTTCCCTTGTGAACAAGTTGATGAAAAACATGCAAAAGATGTTGCATATTTTACCCTTAATTTTACTTAAAGTGTTCATACTGCCCTGTTTAACAACTTTGGTACTTACTTTGTTTGTAGATCTAATGTTTTATTTTCTTTGTCATTATTAATACCGCTCATTATTTTGTAAAAAGATTGTTTTAAAATAAAATATAAAAATATTTACATATTACAATGAAAAAAGTCTATTTATATTATACTCGTTTTAAAAGATATCAATATTTGCTGCCAAACCGTAAAAGCGTGCAGAAACAGCAACAAATAGCCTTACAAATCGCTCATGAAATGCTTAATGATAAAAGTTTAATATTTGTAAATAAAAGCAGCTAATTTTGTTCTATTGAACTTGCACAACATGTAACACTTCGAGTGATTATAGGTAACATTAGAAAGTGTTATATGTATATACTGTAACATATTTTTCTCAGATTATTGCCATTAAATAAAGTTGTTACAATTGTTTAAAATTTCAATTATGTCATTTTCATCTTCCTCATATACAAACTCTACCAGATGAACCGATTCTTTCTACAATATCGTCCGACATGTTTAAACTGTGGGAACAAACGTTGTCTAATTTCTCTTATGCGTATAACTAAACATAACAGTTCTGTTTTCATTCTAGTTCTTAGTAAGTTCTATCCAATAACTCTTTGGCCCAATAGGAGGTTGCCTCGCTGAACTTTCTGAATAGCTGATGGTTTTTTGTCCCAATGTCTGAGAAAACATTTAAGTGATTAAAAAAAAAATTATGCTCTATTCGACTATGCTATGCCATTTTTCCTTAGCACTTTGCACTTTTTTCGAAATTCTAAGTTCCAAATCGGAAAAATATGCTAAATCTAGCACTAAAATTGCTTAACTTGCAAGCCTGGTTAAAAATGATGAAATAAACAAATTTGTTGACAAAAAAAAACGAATTGTAGTCGGGATTTTTAGAAGAGATAAACTCACTGTTTGTTGGTGGTGTTTTGGTTATGCTTTGATATTATTTCGGGTTAGACTTTTGAGTGTTTATAATTCCTATACGCTTAACAGTTTTATTTGAATTTCTAAAATTTTTGGATGAAGTTTCCTGATAATCTGGCCTAAGCAACCAGTGAAATGCGCCCAGGAAAATCTTTGGTAATAAAAATAAATTTGTCATAATTAATTGAACTGAAATGGTTTAAAAATAGTAATTTACTGCTTGACGTTAGAACAGCTTAAAAAAATAGTTTTCAATACAAACATATATGCATTTTTTTCTTTTACTCTTTAACATAATAATTCAAGAGCAAATAATTCCTCGTGCTACACGAAAATAAAAAAAATAACCAAGAATAAACGAAAAATACACAGAGTTAAGCACTAATTAAAATACTAGCTTATGGCACTTTTCACGCCATCATCGCGTTAAGCCACGTTGGAAATTTGCATGCCACATACACTCTCACACGTTTGGTGTATTATTTGAACTGTTATAACAGAAAGAATGAATAACAAAAATAATGAAAAAACACAGAGAAAGTAACGAACAACAACAACAGCAACAAAAAATTTTTCAATGGAGGTGAAACTTCATGCCAATCGCGCACAATCTACACCCACAATATTTAATATGAAAAAGTTTTATATGGTTAAATGTATTAGTGCATGTGAGTGGTTAGGAAGGTCAGCCAGCCCTTTGGCGGTAACTTTTGTAGCGGTCGTTATTTACAATGGCTACAAATGGAATTACAAACATTTAAATAAAGCTAGATTTTATTAGAATTTTATAGAAATCCAACAAGAACGAACCAACGACAGCACCAAAAACTACCAAATACTACACGCAGAGAAAAAACATGATTAATGGGTGGTCACTACGACCATTTTTGGTTATATTTGTCTAATATGTTTACCCCAATAACTTTATTATAATCCTAATATAACTTGAAAAAACATGTTTTGTCTTTAACATTTTTAAATTCACTATAATAATATCATATGGTGTTCAACACACTCTGATCTAGCTAAACATATTAAATTATGTTAAATGTTTGCTACTATAATTTATATATTTTCAACTATACAATTAAACTCATAATATAAATTGCACACAAAAGGTATGTTAAGTACCATAATTTTTGTTTGTTTTAAAACACATTCTCTGATTGAGCAAACATTTATTGTCAAAACAAACAAGGTGTATTTTTAAAGAAAATAAAATTTTCTTCACGTCATTTTACGTCTGCGAGCATCCGTTAATCGGAAAACTTAAATTATTACAAAATAATTAAAAGTTTTTTCAGGTAGATAAATGCGATGCTGCCTTGCAAAACTTACAGGTAAGTTATTTATATATATTTATTAATATACATACTTGTACATGTATAAACGTTGTCTTTCTTGCAGCCAAAAACACCTACAACATTGAAAAAAGTTGGGAGTCAGCTGATTGAAGTTATCTGTAATGCAAATGAAAGGAACAAAATAATTGGCAGATGAGTTTTGGTTAGCTTTGCGACAGAATAGAACAAATGAGACATTGAGAAAACCAAATTTCTTTAATGAGAAGTTTTTCGTTGGGGAAAAAGATAAACGCGTAATGAGAAAACGGTCATTAAATGTATGTTTTTCTCTTATTTTTTAATATATGCTTAACTGTTTATATGAACCAAAGTGCATATATGTACATAAATACAGTTGTATTTTTAATGAAAATTAAATTTTTAAGAATAAATTCGTTATTGCTGTGATTGTGAGAACCAAATAACATGTTGAAATAGTTACTTTTCTTGGTTGTGGGAAATATAGAAACATGGTTGGAAAGGTCATTTGCGTTTTTCATCTGAACAAAATAATATGTTTGAGACAATCATAAGTTAAAAACATTATGTCTGAACATATATTTGGTCTTAAAACGTGTTTGACACAATAATAACCACAAACATTAATGATTGCATCAACCATCTTTTTGCTTTGCATGTATACTTAATTCTAAGCAAAAAAATATTATTAATGTAACAGAAGAATTACCTAAAAATTAAAATACAATAACAAACAAAATTTTACAAAACACAATTTTAAACAAGGAACAACTGAAGAGTTAAAGTATTATTAATAATTCATTTGTAGTGAATTCAACAAAAACAAGTTATTAATAATTCATTTGTACACGCAGAGAAAAAATATGGTTGGGCATGGTTACGGCAACCACACTGTGTTTATTGTAACAATATATTGTTGTTGTACACAAATAATTGTTATTTTTATTAAATATCAGCAATATTATAGTTACTGTAAACATATTAATGTTTATCGCGATTATAAATTTGAGTATTGTTGACTGAAAAATAATTATTTTTCTAACAACTGAATTATGACAACTTTCAAAACATATTATATTACTCACAGCCATAACATGATATTTAATAGCCATAACATGATAACTTTATATACATTTATCATAATAAGTTTAAGATGCAATCAAAATATCGTTACTCTAATAATATTTTGGTATCGCCATTTGTAAAATAATTTTGCATCAGTTGTGTCGTGTTTTACATAAACATATCGAATTATTTGTTAGTAAGTGGCTAAATAATAAAAAAATAACCATTAAAATAAACAAGAAATTAAAAAAAAATAAAGAAAAATATTAAAAAAGAAATAACAAAATAACCATTAAAATAAACAAGAAATTAAAAAAAAAATAAAGAAAAAACATTAAAAAAGGGTTGTAGTGTCACAAAATAAAATATCTTTGCTTAAAAATTTTAATAATCTTAAAGTGGTGAAAAAATTTGTGAAATATTGGTAGAAAATATTATCCATTACTGGTAAGTTTTGTGTTATTTTAAGAGAAAAATAATGAAAACTCCATAAAATAATTTATAAATAATTGCGACCTACGACAAAAAGATTACAGTAACTATATTATGTTTTTTATTTTATCATAAGTATTTTTTTCCAATAAAAATATTATGTTTAAAGTTGTATCATATTATGATGTAAAAAATTTATGTATAACAGTTCATATCACTTTGCATCATAATATGATTACTTCTAAACTTATTATGATTGCCATGACAATAATATGATTACTTCTAAACTTATTATGATTGTCATGACAATAATATGATTACTTCTAAACTTATTATGATTACTTCTAAACTTATTATGATTGTCATGACAATAATATGATTACTTCTAAACTTATTATGATTGCCATGACTATAATATGATTACTTCTAAACTAATTATGATTGCCATTACAGTAATATGACTACTTCTTAACTTATTATGGTTACCATGACAACAATATGATTACTTCTTATCTTATTATGATTACCATGACAGTAATATTATAACTTCTTAACGTTTTATGATTAACAGGATAACAATATGATTAAGGGAAAAATATTATGATGTAATATTACGAACATATTTGGTCATAATATGATTTAATAACAATCGTAATATGGTGACTACAATCATGAATCTTATCATAATATGTTGCTCTTAGAATATGTTTACAACAACCATGTTTTTTCTTTGCGTGTAGTTAATTGAACAAAAACAAGTTAGAGTGCTATATTCAACTGTTCCGAATCTTTGATATCCTCCACCGAAACTTAGACCATTTCAGGAGTGAAATCTATGTGGTATACTATATGTATTATTAATTTATCATTGTAAAAACGGACGTCAGCATTACAATATCATGATTAGTAACAGTTAAAGCCGAACTTAAATGATTTTCGGGACGGGAATTTATATTGAAACTCATAATTTATCAAGTTTTATATGGGGCAGTAAATTATGGACCTATCATCACGAAATTTATTAGTGTGATTTCTAGTCATATAAAACTGTGAAGAATCAGATTTTATTATGATAGCATTATATAAATTTTACATATTCACCACTAGGGTTGGTTGAGGATATAAAAAAACAAACCAATTAAAAGTAAATTTCTACGCCTGTGTTAACATACGTCTATACGAGCAATTTGTAAGCAATACCCAGTAAAAAAAATTTGCGTTTTTTGAAGCACTTTAGAGAAAAAGCGCATAATCGAGCGCTTCAATAAGAGAGCTTTTATATAGAAGTAAATGATAAAGAATAAAATATAGAAAAAAGCTGCTGTTTTAGTGCTGACAACGATGAGGGTTTAAAGCGAAAAAAATACAAATATATAATGGTTTACGAAAATTATTAAAACAATGCATTTAAGCAATTAAAAGCAAAAAATCAATGAATATGGAAATATAGTTATCACTTAAAAAAGCGCTTTAGGAGTGATTTGCTTGCTTGTTAAAAAAGCGCTTATTGTCAGCAGTAAATAGTCCTCCAAACCGGGAACACATAAAACCTGCTCCTTTTGGAGCACATTTTTTACTGGGTAACGTCGGCAGAATGACGTCAAAGAAATGTTCTATGTTTAATATATTTTCAGAGTGGAGTAAAGATATGTCTTAACACAAAACATGAAGTTGTATGTAAATAAATACTCACATTTTTTGGCAACCAATTTATTTTTTATTATTAATTTGTAAATTTTGTATTTAAATTTTATTCGTTTTATGTTTCAAATTTTTCCTTTTTTGTAACTGATAATTGAAATTGACAGCTTGTGTTTAATGGTAATTGCTGACCATGTGCTCAAATACATATTTATGCAGTCGACACGTTAATATCTAGTGTTGGCAATATAATTTGTTAGTTGCTACGGCAATTATAACTCGTCTAGACTTACGATAAGGTTTAATGTTAATGTTAATGTTAATGTTACTGTTAATGTTAATGTTAATGTTAATGTTAATGTTAATGTTAATGTTAATGTTAATGTTAATGTTAATGTTAATGTTAATGTTAATGTTAATGTAAATCTTAATGTTAATGTTAATTTTAATGTTAATTTTAATGTTAATGGTAATATTTATGTATATGTAAATGCGAATTAGTATTTGTATTTGTATGTATTCATTAACACGTGTAACATTTTGCACAAACAAACTTATGTATGTAGGTAGTCAAACAGCAACAATAACAACCCAGCCAGTCCATCGACCAACCAATCAACACTGTAATTCATTCGTCCTTAAAAATGTTTGTGTAAACAATTAGTATTTTCGTCCAAAAAAAAAAAAAAAAAAAAAAACAAGAAATAAGAAATTCCTTTTAAGTGTTGTCCTGGGAATTACAAAAACTTACACACACCGCCGCATGTGTACACAAACAAAATATTTCACACAACAACAAAAAAATAATAAAATGTTTGAAAAACTTTTTATTATGTAATCGATATTACTTACGATGGACAATGTCAATGCCAAAGGGAAATATTTTAATGTTTTGCGTAATTTGCTGTTTATAGGAATTTTTTTTTAAATTTGCTATTTATGATAAGTTTTTTTTAAAAAATTTGGAATAACAGCAGCTTATTTTTTAGGGGTTGAAAGATGTTACAACAGAGTTATTAGATATACTTTTGGATTGAGGGTTTGGTATCATGTCTCGGCATATTACCACTTTCATAACAGGTGGGACCCATATTCGTGATAGGGATAGTAAAACGCATTTAAAAATTTATTATTAAAATAAGTTAAATTAATACTTTATAATTGAATTGTCAAATAATGTGACTTTATCAATTTGGCCTATATTGGCTTACGATTAGATATTAGCTATTTATAGTAAATTTTGCTTGAAAATTTGATATTAAAGTAACTACTGTAAATTGTATTAAAGATTCTACTCGAAAAAATTCTAGTGAATTTCCGTGAAACATTTTTGCTAAAATTGCCGAGAAGTTTCAGACGGGAAATATAAGAGATATTCTCCCAAAGTTTTTGAGCTTTATTTAATTCTTTTGTCAATACTTAGTTTTGCTTGAAATATGGGCATACAAAAATAAAAAAATCTATTTCGCCGGAATAATCCCAATTTTTAGACTATGTTTAGCTAAGTTTTAGCTTAAGCCACGTTCAATGTTACTGACTGCCAATTAAGTTATCGAAAAGTTGTTTTGACCATCAAAAATGATAACGCATTTTTAAAGACGGTGCAATAATTATTAGGGACGGTTCTTGATCGTCGAAAGAATACTTTCATCATTATATTGACTCAATTGAGAATTTCATAAAAATTGGCCATGTCTACTTCCCATGCAGTCCAAATCGATTTATCAGTGTTTACGTCTAAACTAAAGGCAATGGTGTTTCCAGCCCAATTAGATGTTTTTAAATTTGGTACTTATGCATTCTGAATTAAAGAGATTGCGTATGCCAAGATTCGTCAAAATTGATTTTCTAATTTGTGAGACCGACAAATAGAGCGTTTTAAATTAAAATCTCACTGTGCGGCTTATAGTTTTCCAGAGCCAACAATAGCATATGAATATCGAACGAAAAATCAACGAAAGAATTTTTGTAAACTGTTTTTTCATTATGAAACTGGATTGTCCAGTCTTTTTATTAATTTTAAGCAGATTCTGCGAGGCTTCAGTATTTCCTTAAACAAATTCTAATAAGTTTTATTTCGATTTTCTGAAACCTTTTGTTATATAGATTTTTGAAGAGAATTTTAAGCATATCGAAGCAAAGAGCAAGCTGAACGTCTTGTTCCATGCTCTAATATTTGAAATAAATTTCAAAACACAAGCGATTCCGTTTTTATTGATTACGCAAGTTTGATTCTAAAAAGTTGCCACCGATTACTTTGCTCATATCATTATTATGATATACTTTGTCTTATCATTATTTCCAAGAAAAATTTTAATTATGAATACGAATTCCCCGGGAGTTTTTCCTTTTCCCATTTTCACAATTGAATAGGAAAAATGGAAGAATTTCTCCCTGCTTCCATTTTTCCCAGGGAATTTTTATTCATAATTGGGCAAAATATGTACATATGTATGTGTTTTTATGTTTAAGGAAAGGCAACAAAAAAAACTTAAAACATCAAAATAAGATGTTCTTCTTATTTTAAATTTAAAAAAAAATTATAGTTAATTTTACAAAAATTTGCTATTTCTACAACAAAAAATAAATTGCCGTTTCTCGGTTGAATGCTTTGAACATTTTTTTATTTATTGTTGCTTTAAATGATTTTTTTTTTGTATTTATTTTGTTATTCTTTCTAAATTGTTTTTAATTTTTTCGTTTCTTAATTCAGACTTTTACTCTTTATAATCCCTTTGTATTTTTTCTCACATTTGCCGTGATTTTCTTTTTATTATTATTTGTTTGTCTTTATTCAGCCCATGAACACTTGAGTAATTGGAGCAAGTGTCACTATTATCTATTATTATTATTAGTAAAGATTTTTTACATTTAATGGTATAAACACAACTGGGACGAACAACGAACTTCGCATAGAACGACGAATTCGTCGGCAACAATTCGTTGCGTAAATTCGTCAAATGAGACACAATAAGTGCGTAAATTCCAGGTATTAATAAGACTTGAATTTTTTTTAATTTATTAAATTAAATACCTTGGACGCTTGATTATATAAACATTTTCATCAATTTTTATCTTCTTTAACTAGCAATCATTTTATTAAAATTTCTTTGTTTGCTAACATTTATCAAATCATAGGTTGACCATATTTCAACAAAAAAAAAACATAAAAAACTAATAATTGGGTGTCTTCTAGAATCCGAATCCACTCGAAAGTGGATTACTTAAGCATTTTTGGTGTTCTTCATTTCGATTTAGCAAACTCAAATTAGTTTTTAAGTTTGTTTCAAATTTTGCAATTTTTCGCGAATTTCAGCCATTTTCGCGATGTGTCGGTAAGTTGTCTGATTCTTTACAGTTTTAACGATTTAAAATAAATAGTAGACTTTGCTATCATGCCGCTGTTAGCAAATTTTTGCGAATTTCCGCTAATTTAGAAATTTTTTACGAATTTTTGTCATTCCTAATAGTCTAAGGGACTTTTAATCAATTTTATGGGTTCTTTAAAAAATGAAAAATTTTCGCGAATTTTCGCTATTTTTGCAAACTTTTTTAATGATATTATCGGATATTTTGATATTTTAAACTGGTTTAGCGATTTCAAAAAAATTTTTGCGTTTTTTTAAATATTGCAATTTTTGCGAATTTTAGCCATGTTCGCGATATAAGCGAATTTTATCTATAAGGGTTACGATTCTTTACAGGTTTAACGATTTTTAAAAAATATTAGACATTGCTTTTATGCCGCTGTTAGCAAATTTTTGCGAATTTCCGCTTATTTAGAAATTTTTATCGAATTTTTGCTATTCCTTATAGTTTTATTTTATGGATTGTTTGAAATATGAAAAATTTTCGCGAATTTCCGCGATTTTTGCAAATTTTAGCTAAGTTCGCATTAGAACCGAGTTTTCCCTGTGATTCTTTACTGCTTTCACGATTTAGCTGCGGTTAGCTGTCCATGTCCCAATGTATTCGTCGTTCGTCTGCGTAAGAAAAAGAAATAATCCTATCGCAGTGTTTTTTACGCATGACGAATTTCGGTCTACGCAACGATTGTGTGTATTCTCATAAATACCAATGTGTTCTATTTCTGACGACGAATATTCGGTGCGAATTATTCGTCGTTCGTCCCAGTTGTGTTTCTAGCATAAAGCTTAAAAAAAAACAATTTTTATATTTTTTTTGGTCTTTATGACCGCACATTATTAAATCACACACAGAAAACAAATTGATTGAAAAACGGTTTCAGTAATAAAATATTGATCAAGAATTATAATTCATTATTGGAACTATTAAAAATGTATAGTTCTAACTGAATTTTAATTCTCTTGATTATTAAAACACTATTCTAACTGAAATATGATTCCTTTAATTCTGTTATTAGTTATGATAACTTATTAAATTAAGTTCTAAAAATTAGTACAAATGGTTAGAATTACAACCGAATTTAATACAGGGCAATACTGGATATTGGTCTTAGCAATTAATAATTTGCTTTCGTCAATAAATTTTGTAATATAAATGTTAATTCATTTATTGCAGCTAATTATCGATTTCTAGTAAAGTTTCAATTCGAGTACAACAAATGAAAATATAATTATTTGGTATTCACAACCAAAAAAAAGCTTTATGTCCCAATTGTTTACCAAACTTTCTGTCAAAACATTAAATATAATAAAATAATTAAAATATTAAAATAAATAAGTTTACGTTCAAAAACGGAAATGTCCAAAAACTTAATAAGTAAGTAATTTACGTATTTTTATAATTATGTTATGCACGTACATATGTATGTATGTATTATATTTCTTATAAATACATGCATATATGTACCCAGCTAGCATTTTCAATCAGAAGAATCTACTGGGAATCTCATGAAAAGAATTAATCGTCGACGAGCGCAATTTTTAATCGTAAGAGATTCCTCGCACGGGAGAAACTGTTACACAAGATGATTCCTCTGCAAGATACTTCTACAACACAGCGCAAGCCGCTTATATCACAGTGCAAACAAATTGCCGCCAACCTCAACACTTGCAACGAGAAATGAAACTAGATACCGGTAGAGCAAATCTGCCAAAGGGTTTTGAAAAGTTAGCTTGGGTTCCCGAAATATGGGCCCCTAAAGTTTTGAATTTTTTGAAAAGGCGTTTGGTATAAGTCAAAAAAAATATACTAAATGTACTTCTGAGCTAAAAAATAATTCCAGATGTCTTCAGTAAAATCGTTACCCTCTAACACTCATTTTAAGGTGTTATTTTTGTCCTTTCGCGGGCCAAAAAGCGAATAGGTTTATTTTTTTTAATTCCTTCAAACCGAATTTGAATGAATTTGTTGCAAAACTCTTCAAGTCGTTAAATAAATGCAAATGTTTTTATTTGTCTTTATGTCTGACTTTTAATGTTGTAATAAATTTGATAAATTGGTATTTTATTCAATTGGTTATTTACATCTTTTTTTCTATAGCGTCACGTTCTTAATGTATGTAAACAATTATCTGCAAACGAATTAATTTAACATTCGCAGTACATTTTTGGATGTTTTTATGTTGGTCTTTATAAAACTAGGCAATACAATTTATTACACTACGCGTATGAATTATATTTTATTACCCTTCACCAGAGTTATCATTTGCGCACGCATTACGCACTCATGCACATGAGCCAAAAAAACACTCACATAAAAACCAGCGTATGCGCATCTCGCTTACCTTTTATATTTGTGTATTGAGAACTCATGCGTATGCACATTCTGTTTGTGCGCATTTTGTGAGTAGCTCATGAAATGCGCAACACATGCAAGACATTGTCCAAGACATTGTCAACAAAATGTCTACACTACACTACATTTGCCAATATATTTGCCTTTAATACAAAAAATGTTTTATCAATAGCAACTGAGAAGTATAATTCCTATAGAAGTTGAAGAAATAAAAAAAAAGATTGTTATGATTTCGCATTCGTAACAGAAGTGTAGACTACATTTACTGAAATGTACTAGTGATTCTCTGGTTCCAATGTCTATATGTTCCCAAAGGAACTACCTAGTCAGTAGTACCAACGTCAGTAGTAGATTTCCAATGACACGCACATGTTAAATGAGGGGCTTAAAGCACAAGGGGTTCAAGTGATTTATTTTAAATAATGAGACTGAAGCGGTTGTTTCGCTTGTGCTCCAAAGGAAGCAGGTATTTTAATGTCAAATGCTTGAATTGTTCACTATATCTAGCGTCCGGATGAGAATCCTACATTCACTTCTTGTGCTCTGAACAACTTCTCCGAAATATACCTATAATTCCATATGTAAACTCAATTTTAGAAAAAGGCACTTAGCCCCCTTGTGCTCTAAGCCCCTCAAATGTTTATAGTAAATTACATTGGCTGGGGTATAAAAGGTCACTAGTACTGGTGACTTTATCAATAGGGAATCAGTACAGATTCACTAGTGATATTTCCTGCAGGGTTATTATCAGCGTTGCCAAATTAAACTTTTGATGTGAGAAATTTTTTTTTTGTAATTTTCAGTATTACCATTTTGTCATTTTTGCATCTAAATTAAATTAAAAATTTATTTATCTGCAAAACTTTCATTTAGCACTTGGCACTTTATTTAGCAATTTTTTTAAAATATTTTAACCTTTTTTTAGCTTTTTTGATTTTAAAAATTTGAACGATTATAATACATTTTGACTCAAACAATTATACTCAAAATGATAATTCTTATGAAATTGGAACGTAAAAAAATAAAATATTTAGGGAATATAAGAAATTCCCTTACGATTGTAAAAATTATTAGGCATTTGATATTGCGATATAAAAGTGCAAAGAAATTTCACTTTGTATTTAAGCCTGGTACTCTGTTCAACATTTCACGTGAAATGCTGTCAAAACGCATATGAAAAAAACTTGTGCGGAATATCTATGAAATAATGTTGATAGAGTTGTACTGTGTTCATTTTGTGAAAAAGATCTGAAATGTTTCTGGCAAAATTTTTTTTACAACTGCGAAATAATGTAAGCTGTACTTATTTCACGTGGAATTTTTAGCAAAAGCAAAAAAGTATGAACAGATTATTTAATAAGAAATAAAAAATTAAAATAACACAACCGGTAACAGTTTTTTATCCATATTTTCTTTCTTTTTTATTAAAAACAATATTTATTAGTAAAATACATGTGTGGTTTGTTTACATACGCAAAACAATGTCGCATACTTTGCGGGAATAAAAACGTTAAGTTGAAAAAACTCGCATGATAGGTAACATTGATACATGTCAAAGTTTTCGTGTGAAATAATTAACGTTGCCCAACATTTTTCACAAATTTGAACAGAGTACTAGGCTTTAGATAAAAATTCTATAGTGTAGATGTTTGAAAAAACGTGTTTGCTGAATTTAAAAATATCAACTTTACTTAAACTATAAGAAATAAAATAATAATAAAAAATGCGTACAGCATAGCAATAATATCGTTTTAATTTTGCATGTATCAGAGGTTTGCGGACCCACTATATTTATTTTTGTATATATGTATGAATATCTGTTTCTTACCAAAATCCACTAATGTACTTGTTGTACCAAAATCTACCCAGTTGTTTAAATAAACATATGTATATTACATTTGTTTAATTTATAGCTAATATTGCACACAATTAAAACAAAGAGGGAATTTACGCTGAGTTAATTAAATTGGAAAGTAAAAAATAGAGAAAAGACGGAAAGGTCTGTTGTGGCTAATGGTACCTTGCACCGCTAAGTATTGGAAAAAACAGTATGCGACTGGTTTTAAGAAGCTGGGCAGGAGAGATTCCTGAATAGGGTGGAGATTGTGGGCAGGAGGGGGATTTTTAAATAAAAAACCAACTTCAACTAACTTTAATTCAGGTTACTTACGTTTTCTTCAAGTATACTTATTATTATTATTTGTTGTTTGTACAATCGGCGAAAAAAAGAAGTTGCTGATGATGTTGATGGGGGAGCCGAAGGATGCCTGGTTGGTTTGGTAGCTCAAGAGGAACTGATCAGAATTCAATAAAGGCACGAATTAAAAAACTTGCTCGAACGCGGCAAATATTAATAAATAGGAAATAATTCACAATAGGCCAACTCAGAGCTGGAAACGTTAATACCGTATTGTTTTACTTTAAACAACATTTAAATTTCGGTAAAAATAAATTAAGAAAATATTAATACATTTTTAACAAATGGTAATTTTCTTTAAATGAAGAATGACAACAACAAAATTCCGTTACATTTTTTACACAGTTATTGAATGTGTTTTTTTAGAAGAATGGAATTTGCATAAGTCTGATGCAACAGCAAAATTATGTCTTGCAAATTTTTAACTGATTGTTAAAAATTATTTGAAAGTTAAGTTTTTTTTTAGTAATTTTTTTCAATGGTTACAACAAAACTCATTGATATTTTTGTTTTTGTATGTTAAAATGTATGTATTTGTATGTATTTTTTAACATAAGACAAAATAGTGTACCTGCTTTGGATGTTTAAGTAAAATTTTTACAAAAACAAGAAACCAAACAATTTGTATGTATTTTTAACATACGACAAAATAGTATACCTACTTTGGATGTTTTAGTAAAATTTTTACAAAAACATAAAACCAAACAATTCCCTTAGCTGCATTATACCATGTTCACTCTCTCATTCTTAATCCACAGTCTAATTATGATCCAAACTAAATAATACAAAATTTTGAGAGCGGATTATCTCATTTGTACGTAATGAAATTTTTATTACCTTGTGGATTACTTTAAAATCAATATGATCTCGAATTTTTGTCGGTTTTTTTCCCATCACTAGCTGTCAAATTACTAAAAAAAAAACAAACAAAATATAACATAAACAACGACGATTTATCGTCATTTTGACGATTTATTGTTTCAAAATTAGCAAAGTGCAGATTTGCTGATTTTTTTTAAAAAAAGTGACGATTTTTCAGTCTCCAAAGTCTGAATAAAATACATATTTTCTGACAATTTCGTTTTTTAATCTTGGAATGTTTAACAGCCCTACCTTAACAAGAGCAGGAGGCGGAACGTTCTCTTTCGAACAGTAGTGATAGCTTTCTTGTTTAATAAAACCTAAAAACAATCTAAATAAAAATAGAGATAAAAACGCTAGATCGACCAAAAAATTAGCTAAATTGCCATTACTAATTAACAATAGCGGCAAACTTCACTTTTAAACGAGCTGTCAAAATCAGCTTTTCCAATTGATTGCAAAGCGTTCAGACCGCTCTATTCAAAAACTAGGATACGCGTGCCGCTTTTTTTAGGCACGGCTGTACTATGCATGTCTTAAGAAAATCTTGGATTATTTTCAAAGTACAAAAACAACAATGTCACACTTTGTTTATCTTTCGTCAAGCCATCATCGAATGAACCTTTTACAACTCACTTTATAAATCAAATTTTAAACAATTATACGGCGAGCATTTCACGAGTTGTAAAAGAATATCTACATGAGTCTCATACGATTCTTGACATGAAAGTCTTATTAGTTTATCGTTAACCACGTCTTAAACGATTCCCACAAAGATTGAAGAAGCGTCTTTCGCTGTGCTATGGAAAATATCACCCGTGTTACAGTTTTTCCCGTGTGAGGAATCTTCAACGATTTAAAAATGCGGCCATCGACGATCGAAGACGCTCTTCATGAGACTCCCAGTAGCTCTTACACGATTGAAAATGCTAGCTTTTTCCTCACAAATCTATCTGGCAGCCCTGAAGAAAAGTAAGCAAAAGTAAAGGAAGTTATTTTATATTATAAAAATTATTATTTATATGCTTTGTTCAAACAAAACTTTGTCAAATTAAACTTAAAAGAGAATTCAACAAACTTTGCTTGTCTAAAAGGGGACACACAATGAGTCCATTTGCTACAAGCTTTCTTTGAAAGAATATTTTGTACTTACTTTTTCTTTTCATTCTTAATATGTATGTACATACATATGTACAAGTAACAGCAAACAAACAATAAAATTTGCAATAAGCAAAATATATAAAAAAAGAAGATGAACTGCCAAAAAAGATTAGGAAAATGCCGTGCGAACATGGTAATTCAAATACGTAATAAAAACAGAGAGCTAAGTAATCTAAAGCACCGTGCGAACATGGCATTAGATTTCGACACATTAGCATAATAAACGAACGCCCTTCACCTACATATAAAATATGAGAAGAGCAACAAAAAAGAATGTAATAAAACTAGAACGGTGGCGGTACATTTCCAAATGAAATGGGCAAAACGAAAGAATTTATTAAACCAAAAAACCGAGATAAAATCTTTAAATATTTTTCGAATATTTTAAGGCATATGAAAAGCACTTAATAAATACAAAACTTTTTTAAATGTATGGAGGTGTTGATTGGGATACAACATTGTTTTCAGAAATTTGTTGGAAGATTGTTAAATTAGTTGTGCCTGACGTTACTCACAAGCAAGTAATTTTTTGCTGAAATATGTATTTATATGTATGTATTTCTAAAGGCTTTTCAAAAATATATAGGAGATTTTATTATTGCACGGTTTTGTTTAGAAAAATTAACAAGATTTTAACCAGATTTTTTTTTTTTTTTTGAAAAAAACTAAAAAATAAAAATCTTGGTAAAAATTTTATAAAAAAAAAACGGTTCTTTAAAGGTATTTTTTTTTTGTGAAAATTAACTTTTTGCTTTGAGGATTATTTTTGGTTAAAATTTACTTTTTTTAAAGATTAACTCTTATTATTATTTTGTTACCCATAAAATAAATTGTTTTTAATTAAAATGATTTTTTTATACCCTCCCCTACCACTTGTGGTGAGCGAAAAGATTTGACACAAATTCGATCTATAGACTAGAAATCATATTGCTTAATTTTTTGAATATCGGTCCATAATTTACTATAGGCCCCATATAAAGCTGCTTTCGGAAAACAGTTTAATACGCCCAAAGCCGTAACAAATAATGCTACTGTTTTAAATTTTGATTTGTCGCAGTTTTATAGGATTAAAAAATGTAAAGTTTCGTGAAGATCGGCATGTTATTTACCATATGCCTACTCTTGGAAAATAATCTAGTGCTCCTTAAACCGCAATAACTACGGGTTTGTTTTAGCAGAATTTGGATTTTTGAAGTTTCATAAGGCTTCAAATCAATGTCGTGAAGATCGGTCCATAATATACCATATTTCCATATAATGATCACTCTAGGAAATTAATTAAATACGCTTAAGACCTCAGCAGATATACATAGGTTTGTGGTAAAATTGGGTCCAATTTAGGTTTACATGGCCAGAAATAAAACCATGTAATTTTGTTATAAAAACACCTTTGAAACTATAAAACAGTATAACCAATTTTACTGCTCTATTGAAATTTGTTATAAATTATGTGTTTTAATCAGTGTTCGAAAAAAACCCTAATATCGCTCCTTAATGTTCGGTACGGTAAATCAATACAAAAATAACGGTTCCATGTTTGTCATCTTAAGAACACAGATTTAAAACTGTTCTTATTCAACTCAACAAAACGATGAGAACATTTATTCCGTTTGGATTTAAAAAAAAGAACAACAAACTTTATGGTGTTCGGTTCATCTTATTCGTTCGTTCGTTTCTGTTGTGACTAGCGCCCTACACAAAACACACACAAGCTTTTCGTGCTACGGTCGTTGCTAAAATTTTTTGTTTGTAGATTTATTTTTCAATGTAAAAAAAGAAACATTATAGAACATTAAAGTATAATGTTTGTCTACAGTATCACTACAATTGTTTTGTTTTTTACCGAAGAAAAGAACACTATATTATATATAATGCAATACATTAAACATAATATAATAAATTAAATATAATGATCGTCTATTTCTTGAAAATAGTTACAAACTGTATTAAGTGTTCGTCTACACAAACACTACGTTACAAACTGTATTAAGGGATGTGTTCGTCTACAGAAACACTAAACAAATAGATGGGTATGAGCCCAACGCTAAATTAGGCTCTGATTAAAGAACAAGGTTCTGTTTAAAGAACAAGGTTCTGTTTTTTTCGAACACTGATTAGAATCTGTACCACATGTGGGTTGATGTAAACACAACTTTTACTATAACAAATTGTTAGAAAAAGTTAATTTAAAATCAATAATTTTAAAAAAATCTTGAGATGTAACTTTAAAATTAAACGAGTAAGAAAGTATGGTCAGTCAAGTCCGAACATATGCATATTTTACATAAAAATTTTGAGAGCGTAGATTATTTAGGACCCCTTGCCAATAGGTATTGGGGCTAGGTTCATATATACACCGATGCCTATTTACCATTTGTTTTAATCGATTTACTTCCGAATAGGAAGTTTTTGTGGCACCAAATCCATGCGTTAGTGGAAAGATGGGGAAAAATTTTAAATTATTTTATTATCGAATTATATTTTAATTTTCTCTGCAACTCGGTTTAACTCATGTGCTAAGCAAGTAACATGTAAAATTTTTGGATATAATATTTTAAGCCCATTGGCAGCCGGCATTGGTTAAAAATAGAAAGATCTTTTGTCGAAATTTATTTATTGATTTACAATTTTTTTTTTTGGAATATTTTTTTACATGGACATTTTTTAAGGAACTTTTTTTTTACAATATGTACATTAAAAAATATATCACTCAAAACTGTTAAAATATGCAAAAATATGCATGTAAAACCAAAATATGCCTAAATATGCATTTTAACCAGAATATGCAAAAAGAAACAATATATAAAACTAAACGATGCCATTTTAACGCAAACGACATCGATCGTAGACCATCGACAAAAAACATGAATTTGCATGGTAATCGCATCCCTAGTTATAACCAACGACATTCGGCTAAAGGTTTTTTCAGCACCCATTTAGTGTAAATGTTTTTAATTTTCGGAAAGATTTAATTGCTATGTTAATGCAATCTTTAATTTAAAAACTTTCCATAACTCTGATAGGCATATATTTGAATTTTCTTTAATTATGTCGATGAATGAAACGTTGAAATAATGTCCTGACCTCTTAAAAATCTATTAAGCGCAGAAATAAAACTATAAGTGCCCCAAATTCTAAGGGTGACAGGTAGTGTTTCAGCATCAAAATTTTTATAGCCTTGTTAGCATTTCTGCTTCTTAAAGTTGGAACTAGTTTTCAAAAATGTTGACAGTTATTAATTTTTGAAGAGTGTTATGTTAAATTCGCGTTAAAAAAGAAAGCGTAAATAAAAAAAATGGGCACTATTATTGGTCCGTGTTATATCGAAACTGCGTAAATATACGTCGTAAATCGAGGCTTATCTGTAATTGAAAAAAAAAAAATTCAAATTGAAATTTGTTTGTTTTCAATAATTATTTTTAACAAAAAGCAAAAAAAATAATAATAGGAAAATGTTAAGTATCAAGCAACCAATTGAATTCTAAAGTTTTTATTTTGTTTTGCACTTTTTTCACACTTAAACTAAATTGGAAATGAAATCAACAAATAGATGCGTCCCAAGCTCCCACACAAGCAGTTGTGGAAATACACACGTCAATAAATTTTTTTTTTAGTAGAAGTAAATGTACGGATGTGTGTAAGTGTTTGTATGAGTCTGGTTTTATGTGTGCATGTATGGGTGTGTCTGGAAACGTTTGTGTTTGCGAGTACGTAAAAATTAATAACTGTGAAAATTGCGCGAAGCAGCATACAATGCAAACGAAACTTTCAAATTGAATGCCACATCCGGTTTGTTTTACATATTCATATAGGGAACTAATAAACAATGAGCGTGTTTGTTTTTTTTCATACTTTTAGTTTTATTTCGTTCAGTCGTGATCTTTTTTTTTTGCTCTTGTTGCAGTAGTTCATATTTTTGCTACAACCCGACAACGTTGTGTTTTTGTAAATATATTAGAGCATTATATGATTTGAATAACTGACTGCATTTAGACGCAAATATATTTGTACAAAAGTATTTAGTTTTTTTCTGGTTTACCCTAGAGAGTGCATGGGTTAGATGTTAATTTGAATATCTTTAAATGGGTGTTGTTGGAGAGGAAACACTCTTAAACCTCGTCTACAATTTTAATTTTTACGTTCACTCTTTTAATTTTGTCCTTTTTTGCCTTGTAATTTTTTTTGTCTATCGTGCCATTCTTTATAATTCTCGTTTTGTATTTGTTTTATCGTTAAAACACGAAGAGAACGAGAAGAAAAAACAAACAAATAATAAATGCAAGAACTAACATTTAACTGCACAATGGTAGTTTGCAGCTACAATAATGAAACTGTATAAATAGACAATTTTAATTGATTTGCATGAATATTGCTTGTAGCTTACACAGAAATTTACATGTCTTTCATATATATATATATATAAATACATACATACAGAGGCAATCTAACAAACAACAATGGTAACAGGGAGGTTACTTGTAAATGCAAATGTTGTGCTGTTAGCAATTTAATGTAGGAATAATACCACCCTATACAATACACACATACCGATCAAACACTATCTCTCTCTCTCTCTACTTTAACGCAAAATACAATAAGGGTGAGTTCGAAAACGTCTTTTGCAATGCAACCAAACAAAGTCATGCATTAATAAGCGCAACCATTCCAACATTGACAACGTCATACGTCCCCTAATGTATAATAATAGTTATCGATGCGAAAACAGAGGCAAACTGTGGCTCAAAAAATTTTCTAATGCTTTTTGACATTTTTTTTACAAAGTAAACAAAACAGCACGTTACTTTTTATTGATATTGCAATAAAACAGTATCACTGCAATATCTTTTGATGTTTTGAAAACCTCCTTAACTAGAGCTAAATTAAGAACTTAATAAGGCTGCAACGGCAACAACAAATAGTTAAACATATAGCCCAACAACTTTAGCATATACACGTAGAGAAAAAACATGGTTGAAGAATGGTTAAATAAAACATTTTATGATCCCTGCAATGGCAACAAACAAACTTTTGTTGTTTTTAAAAAAACTTTTTTCACGATTGATAATATTTTGTTGCAATTTAACAATAAAGTGTTTGCCTCCCTTGAAACTTCAAATATGGTTGATTTTAACAATATAATGTTTTTTCCTACGTGTACATACGAAGAGTGATGCTCATAATAATGAAGCCATGGAAATTTATATTTATTAACCACCACACGCAGTGAGAATTGATTAACAAAAAACACCACCGTCAGCAACAACAACATTATCAATGACAACGTTAACAACAGCAACTGCTGTTGGTACTACAACTTTAACATTAGTAATAAAAAATACACATCCACTACTCGCATTAAAAAAAAAACCAAAAAAATCTATAACTACATATCGCACTTGATCATAATTTTTTTATTTAAAAAAAAAAATGGACCGCTGTAAAAATATTTTGTCTACATTTTCATTATAAATTTGTTGATTTCAAAATTCTTTTTTATATGTCGTTAATGTAAAATAAAAAATGAATTTGCTTCTACTGAAAGTTTTTAAATTATGAGTTAATGCCCTCTTTATGATAAAGTCCGATATAAAATAAATTATTTAGTATTTTAACTTGTATTGGTTTACTCGTGTGTGTATTGTGAATGTTTGTGTATCCGTGTGTGCTTTCACAATAAAATCAATATTGATATAAAATGTTATTTACTCTGCATAAAAAAAACACTGAAACCACGTAAAAAAATATAAAACAACTTCCAATAAAAACAACACTATACCCAAACGATGCCATTTAGAAATTTCAGCCCACATTGGTGCGGAAAATGCAACAGACACACAGTGGGAAAATTTCGAAAAATAATACGGAAAGGAATATGTATGTATATTATAGTTTTCAAGAGGACGACTTAACCTTAATAAAATAAGAACGAGAACATACATAAATATATTTTAAGTATTATTAAGCTTTTTTAAAATCAGCATCCGGTAAAACCTCGAAATACTTTGTAGTATCTCAGAATAGATGGGTTACTTCTGATTACACCAAATACAGAGAATTTCTTTGGTCACATGGACATTAAAATTTGGCGTTGAATCGGCTGGTTAGCCGGACTTTACATTGTGCCTTTCAGATTATCTTGATAGTCTTATTTTTAATGCAAGTGGTGATTTAAAATAAAATTTTTTTACATGAAGCGGGTAAGGCAATTCCTGCTGCTACCAGGCTGGTTTGATGTCCATGTAAGCCTTGTGAGCAAAAAAAGTTATAGTCTTCCAGATAACTTGATTAAATCCGGTATGATTAATTCTCATAGGAAACAAACTTTTTAAAAATGGAGGAATTCGATCTGTAATTCTTGTAAAAACGTCTTTTCGGAATAGAATCTTTGTGCCTGTAAGCCATCTGAGATATAATTTTTGCAAATATATTTTTAATTTAAATCTCACTCCTCTTACTACATTTTATAGGATTTCTCACTCACTTTTTCGGATTTCAGAAACCACATCGGTTTTATTTGCTTGGCGTAGAAGCCCATCATTTGGTATAACACGAGGAGGGAAAATAGGGGAAAGTCGTTGGAGGCAAAGATTTACCAAGGTTTGTGTACGATAGGTAATGCCATTGGTAACTTTTCAAGTCGTACATTGATTTAACAGGAAGGACTCGTAGGCTTAAGTTGTTGTTCTTGTTCTGCAGATCTTAACTTCTACATCTTACTCTTGCCACCGTCTTTTTAAATAATCCCCCACTGTAAGTCATTTGATGTAGAAAGAAACAACCATGCGACTTTTTCTAAAATAAATTATAACACTTTAATAGAGTTTTTCAACCGCAATATATATATTTGTTTAACTATACTTTTACATTTATTGGTTTTTTTTTATTTTAAACATTTTTTGTTTCCTCTTGGTCTTTTTCGAAATGCAAATAAGTAGAAAAGTAGTTTTTAGTTTATAAAATATTTATAAACCTTAAAGAGAAATCCAGTTTCACATTTGACACTGATAAAACTGATGAAAAGTAAAAAAATACAAGTTTCCCCTTAAGTTTACAAATTCAATTAATATTCGTTGTTGATAAATTGGTTTTGTGCACAGACACATATTTCATTATCTCAAAACTTTTTCTATTGCTTTAACTAAAAATTCTTGTTTAGATTTTACTTAGAAATAATTCAATATTCACTTTCGTAATAGTAAATTGAAAAAAAAGATGGGAGTATAATTGTAATTATTTAAAGGGAAATATGAAGGGCGGCATAAGTATGTTTCAGTACAAAAAGATTTGAACACTTTCGTTTTGCTATTTGTAAATCTTTGGAAGAAAGTATTAAGCTTCTTAAGTAGATCTAAATTATGGGTTTTTTTAAATGGATGTTATTGTATTTTATTCACAAGTAAAATATTCTCAGAACAAGAAAATCGTTAACAAATTTATATTTCCCTCATTTATCAAAAAGTTCATTAATTTATTTTAAAAGATATTATGAAATATTAATTTTATAGCGCTCGGCCTGTATAATTGTTTTTAATTTGATGAAAAATAAATATTAATCATACGCACCGAAGGACACACAGAACCATTTCTTAAAACATAAGCAAATTAAGATTTCGCATGTTGCTTTCTAACTATCTGGATAGTTAATGTTAAGAATAATGTTGAAAAAAATCGTTAAAAACCTATTTATCATAAGCAATAGAGAACAAACTTTATTAAAATTGTTATTTTTACGAAAAGCATTCAATTTGAAAAGATATGACTGAAATATATGAAATTGTTAAAAAAATAATAAAACCCTAAAGAAGGCACTCCACGAAGAGCCGAAATATAGGTTTGAATAAACGTTTAACATTTTTTTTAAAAAAGACCTCAAGCTCGAACATTTATTAATACTTGAAAATAATAATGGTCGAATAAAATACATTCATAACAAAAAGTTAGCCACAGTTTGTACACTACGATCAACGAGCTGCTAACTAGAATGCCTGTTAAGCTAAGCAGCTTGTCGTCACAGAGTTAATTCATAACGAAATTTTCTCCATCTGCATTTGCCAACTTTTAATAAATCAACTCTAAATTTGTATGATGCCACATTTTATTACTAAAAAATGCAGCAAGTTTTGCATTAATCATCGCTCAATTTGTAATTTGTAATTTTTCCTTTTTTTGTTTTTCCCTTCACATTAAAAAATTTTAAAAAGTTTTTAAAATTAGAATTAATTAAGTAAAAAATATTAAAAAAACAAGTTAGTCCACCGATCATTAAGACCTTGGAGGTTAACCTTAAGAAATGATTCAGTCATATCCTCCAATGGTGATTAAATCATCAGAATAAAAAAATAAACTCCTCCGCCATCTTAGACATTTTTTGAGCTCTTGTGTTCACAATTTTGAGTCGCTTAAGGCCGTTTTACACTATCCCACAAAGTCTTTAGTAATTTACGAAAATGCACCCCTGTCATGATAAGTTGTTATTGTTTTTTGAAAATGATCAAAGAATAATTAGATCAGGGAAGCATTTTTGAAAAATACGTAAGACTTTGTGGGATAGTGTGTAACGGCCTTTATTGGGCACGAGTGATCGGTAAACTATTGAAAATACGCTAAAAACAATTGTCCTAAGGTTCTTGTGCTAATCTTTATTTTTAAAAATTTTAACGAAAACAAATTATTCGCTGGGATTTGCGAAAACGGGTTAAAATGTATCGAAAAAACCTATTTTTAAAATTTTAACGAAAACAAATTAGGGGTCCAAAGTGAAACTTTCGAGCCCTTGACTTTCCACACGAGTTGTTTGCTGGGATTCGAATTAAATTTATATAAATCAGATTTAAATAAATTTTTTATCAAATTAAGGGAAAAAACAGAGATTTGTTTTAAAGTGCTTGATTAAACCTTTTTGTTCGCTGGGATTCGCGAAATCAGATTTAAAAAATGTTTCTATCAAATAAAGGAAAAAAAGCAGAGATTCTATTTAAGTTTGTATATAAACCTTTTGTTCGCTGGGAATCGCGAAAACAGGTTTAAATAATTTTATTGCAAGAATTTCTGGAAATTTTATATTTTTAAATGTAAATTAAACTTTAAAATCGATTTCTTTTTATTAGCTTTCAGTTTTAATTATTAATATTAATAAAATTTAGTTCTTGAGAAAAATGACATATGGGAGGTAGTCATTTCATTACTCTTAATGAAGCAGAAATAACAATGAAACTAAGAGCCATTATTTACGAAAACGTTAAAATCATGCAAGAAAAGTTAGCCCTTAAGTGTATAACTGAGTCTGGCCCAGGGGTTCGTTACTGTGAGTTTTTTCTATGGCCACAAAAAACTCCATACAATATACAGCCAGGCCCAGCTTGCAGTTTGTGCCACACAAATTAGGTGTATATTTAAGAGTAAGCTTTTAGAAAAAGATGTATGGTAGATGCTACGAATAAAACAAAATTTGCAGCAAAACTTAAACTCTTTATTTTCAGAATTTTTAGTGCATTCCAATCATAACTTTAGCTAAAATTATGTTAAAAAAATTGTATATATGGGAGGCCGGCATGTCCTTAAACCGTTTATAACAACGCTAGCATGTCAAATTTTACTACACAGAAAAAAATAACAAAAGTTATTAAGTAATTAAAGAAAATTTGTTAAATCTTTTTAATAATTTTAACAATTTCTTTAATTAACATGTTTGTAAATTGTCATATTAACAATTTGTTTTTTTTAGAAAATAAATGTGTATATCATATATAATAAAAATTTATATTTAGTTGTTAACAAATATTTTATTCAATATTACAAACTCATTGTTAAAAATATTTGTTGAATTTTAACAATTTTCATTAACAAAATAGTTTTTTGTATTTACAAATTCAGTTGTTGGTGCCTTTTCAATTAAAAAGTTAATTGTATTGACGAATATGGTATTCAATATGACAATTGATTTGTTGTAATTTTTTTCTATGTACATTTTATCACATTCTGATATAAATTGTGGGAAAAAATCAAATTATTTAATTCGCCACATTTACTACATAACGGTACATTTGTCGTTTTCGATCATACATGTTAAATTCCAATTAGAATTAGCAATTGATGCAATTGGCTTTATTTATCTAATTGATCAAACAATTAGAATTAGTTCAACTAATTCCCATAAGATAATTAAAATTTTTATTCCAATGTTAAAACTAATTGCAATTAGTTGCCATTAGCAAACAAACTGGTTTACCTTTACAATTAGAAATCTAATTGACTTCTGATAATGCAATGAGATATTCAATTACCTCGAATTAGAATCAATTATTTTGGTAAAAATAAATTTTTTCCAAAGAATTATGGAAGTGAACGAATAATGATGTAAGTCACTGTATGTGCAAACATTTGATAATTCAATACCAATACCGCCGCATGCAAAAACATTTACAACCACGCTAGAGTGTAAAATTTTAGAGCCAGGCTCCAACTTTTGATACATTCTAATAACACATGTTGCTAAATACTAAACTTTTATTTCAGGATGTATGGGAGGTAGGCATATTCTTGAACCGACTTTTCTCAAAATTAAAATTTTTCTTAACTAAGACATAAAGTATCAGTATAGGAAATTTTATCTTTTTACGATAACTGCTCTAGTTTTCCCGTTTCACTATATGGGACAGAGCACTGTGCGTCAGCAGCTTTAAATACATTAGACTTTGTTAAAAACTACATGTTAAAACAAGCGTTAATAATTATCCAAATTATTTTTATGAAGAAAGGAATTTTACAGCATGAAAATTAATTAAAATTTTTATTGATAATCATTCATTCTTGACTGACCTGAGATTCGATTGATGTTTGACATCAACAGTCGTCGATGGCTGCGAGTGTAAGACGGCAAATCCATCTGAGGAGATCGAGTGGTTGCGATCGAAACATGTCATGGTAACCAGCCGCCTGGGTTCGAATCTCAGGTCAGTCAAGAATGAATGATTATCAATAAAAATTTTAATTAATTTTCATGTTGTAAAATGCCTTTCTTCATAAAAATAATTTAATGAAAATTAAATTTGATGAACTTGAGCCAAATTAAAAACCATAAATAGTTCAAAAAAAAAACCCACAATACAAATTATTGTTAATAATTATCTCTATTGCCGACACAAAATATTTTGAAAAACATACAGACATTAATTTATGCATACGTATTAAACGTTTAGAGATCCCTTGCAAGACTTGCCATTTCTTTAAATGAGATGAAAATGTAATTAAATGATGTATTTGAAATACATCAACAAAGAAGTAAACATGTATTTTTAATTTTTCTTTTATATATATATATATATATATATATAACATATTATACGAGTTAAAACCGCAACAATAGAAGTAATACAATTTTTACGTTTTTGCAAAATTACATTATTAAGCAGAGCGTATTGCTAATCCAAATTGGACAATAATATCAAGTTAAATGTATTTATTGATCCGATAATATAAAATAAAAATATATAAAACAGCTGGCGCAATTTTTTTGTACTGTATACAATATTTAAGTTTCAGTTATCGGAAGGGGTCGAATCCTGTATTCGACATGCTGAACATTTTTATGGCCGTTTTCTCATTACGCGATTATCTTTTTTCCCAACGAAAAACTGCACATTAAAGAAATTTGGTTTTCTCAATGTCTCATTTGTTTTTATTCTGTTGCAAATCTAACCAGCACTCATCTGCCAATTATTTATTTTTCTTTTATTTGCCGTACAGATAAATTTAATCAGCTGACTCCCAACTTTTACATGTATTTTGAGAATTGTTGCTGAAAACAATGTCGGTATATTGAGAAATCCAAAATCGTTAACGGACAGTTTAGCGGTTTAATAAATTTATGTTGACGTTGAGTAACAGACAGTTGAGAAAATTGTCATTAGTGTTGTAATCTTTAATGAAAATAAGTAAGTGTGCAAAATATTTTCGCTGTCTAATAATTTATTCTATCTAAGGCCAATCGATATGTGAAATGACGACACTGTGAAGTCGGGTCTGCTGTGAACAATCGTAACTTGGAAACTTATTTTTTTTAATTTTTCTGTATTTAAGTGGACTGTGAAATCCTCCTGAAACTGCTTTAGAGGGCTTCATGCCATACAATGAGATGGGACTTTAAATGAGTTCACTTTATTTACGAAAAAAACAAAAAGTACTGTATTTTGAGCTTGACAAAAATTTTTTTTTCATGTTTTAAAAACATTTTTGACAGTATCAAAAAATAAATTAAATTTTATATTTTAGGAAGTGACAGGCGTAAAAATTTTTTTTTATTTAGGCCAACCCGCGTTACAATTGAACTTTTGGATTTGAATTCCTGACCTAATTTTCCATTATTTACCTGGTATTTTAGTTCAGAGATGCAAGTTGTTAAGCGTGAAGCAAAATTTATATGAAAAGTACTTAAAAAACAGAATGCTTTTCATAAAAATTTAACTACACGTACAATGATTTATATTGTGAAAACCGCACATAAACAAATTTCATTAAAATTAATAATTTTCTATGCCAGAAACAAACTATATTGCGTAGCTACAAAGAACTTTCTTAATATAAAATTTTTTTTTAGTTATTTTAACAAAAATTTTACAAAGTAACTATACCAAAATTTTAGTTGAATTGAATGAAATAAAACTTTATAAAGACTTTTATAAAAAAATTTTGTTCAATTAATTCACCAATCTTCCAGTTTTTACATCACCAATCTGCAATAATTTGGTTAAGTGTGTCGACGCTGGTATTTAGTGTAAACTCACACTAGTCCAATATTTATTATCCAAATCCATTCAGTTTACTCAGGTCAACTCATGTTAGTCAGTTCGGCTTTATCTGTTCATTCACTCACTCACCCAAATTCACTTTCTACAAAACATTCATTTATTCATTCAGTATCTTTGAATTTAGATTCAGATTTGTGTTTTTTCTCATTTATGGCGATTTAAATAAAATATTGAGAAAAAAATTAGCAAGAACAACTTCTAACATTAAACCAGTTTACTCGCGAAAATGGTTTGAATGTAAAAATCCAAGTATCTGTTGCATACTCACACATATTCACAATCATAGTTACTATATGCCTTTTACATAAGCAAAAGGCCAAAAGGCATTATTTGTATATGGGTGTTTCTCTGAAATGGTCCACCGTGAACAGATAATGAATAAATAAATGTTGCTCGAACAGGATACTCACTCAAGGAAAAAATTAAGTTGGATTAATTTTGTAGTATATTTTTCTTTTTATTTTTCATTTTACAATTAAAGTTTAATTTTTTTGTTAAAAACTTCTGAAAATAAATGTAAAATTACTAAAATATGTATGAAGGTAAAAAGTGTCACGTGCGTAAAGTCACGTGCGTAATTTACAATTTATTTTTTTCTTCGCCAACCCATGCATAGTTGCTTTTGAACAAAACATGATTATAAAGGCCCATTACTAACCTTTATAAAAACATTTTTTCCGAAATAAAAACCTCCTACAATTCACTTACTTTCGCACTTTTTCTTACGGTCCTAAAAGGCACTTCTATTTTTGTCACGTGAGTAAGTCAACTTTGATTGAATGGCATTTGGGTACCCAGTGCTCAATTTACCATTAAATATACTTTTTAGAAAGAACTCATCACAAACAATGTAACGATTCTAGAATTCATTCTAAAATTCCAATCCACTTCTATTTTTTTAATATTCAAACACAATAAAACGCGTACAAATGTCGCGTGCATAACCAGAGAAACACCCATATGTATGATTTGTAATTTAAACCTTTTCTTCTTTTACTGCTGTTGTTATGGTTGTTTCTGCCTTCTGGCTAAAAATCATCATCTTTTTTTTATTTTTTTTGTTGTTATGGTTCTCATTTTCTTGTTTGTTTCAAATCCTAATTCAGTGTTATAATCATCACCAATCCAACAGGCACATACACACAAACGGAAAGGCAATTTAACTTCCAGAGGTCCTTGGTCAGCATTTTTGTTTCCAATTTTAAGTTAAATATTAGAAATGCAGCAATATTTGAACACAATATTTGAATAACAAAGAGTGAAACAAATAAAAAACATTTTCAACAATTTTTCCCTACAAAATTACATTAAAGACATACATACATTTAATTCGTTGTAGGGTTAAGGTTTTTAAAAAGGCCATAACATAAAAAAGGGGAAAAATATTTGTAAAACAACAACCATAAAACCGCAGCCCACATTTAAACATGCCAGATATTTATGAAAGGTGTATATCAATATATATTTCACTTGAGACTTCCTTGAACCACATAAGGCGGACTACAACTGGAAACCTAAAATGAACACACGCCACAAAATAATTTAGCAAAAACTTTTCAAGAGAACGAAATGTAAAGGCATTACATTTGGGAAAATTTTTAAATAAAATTTCAAGTTAGCTAATGCATGTTGACATTAAAAAAATGTTATGTACAAAGTGTTTTTCCTTCGAATCAACATATACGCGTATAAAAGTCGCCTAAGATATTCACCAACTTGTCCTTTATGCCAATTATGTTATTTCAGTGTTTCTTGCTTTTTTTTCTTTTCCAAAGCTGTGTTAAAAAATAATCCGTTCCTTCATAAAGCTAAACCTTAAAGGCTCAGTAAGTCTTTACTTTCTGTTTCTGTTGCTGTCACTTACAGATACAAGTTGTTAATATTACATATTGGACCGTAACAGAACAGCAAAACTAATCAATTTCAAAGGTTTTTTATAACAAAAACAAATCAGCTGATTCGTAACAAAGGCCAAACCACAATGTGCTTAAGTTGGCTTAAGTAAATGTGCGTATTCATGCTATTTATAAGTGGCAAACCATATTGAACTTAAGGAAACTTTTGCTTAGTTTAATGAAACTGTCATTTGCTTAAACAAGGTGGGAATCTAATCGCACATTCCGTACGGAATCAAATGATTGTTTAATTGATTTGTTTTTTATTTAAGCTAATAGGGCCTAAGGTTAATTAATGTAAATAAAAAGCAATTTTTTATTACAGTTTTCCCGACGTTTCGTCGATTTTTTGTCGACTTTTTCAAGGGAGCGTCTATTTAAAATTTTTAAAAAATGTATAAATTAACATAAATACAACAAATTACATTAAAAAAGTTAAACTTACAATATGAGCTTTTCACATTAAATTAAATTTCTCCTTTTACATGTAACATTTAACATATAAACATAAAACATAAATTTAAAGTTAAATACATATCAAAACAAGTATCACTGTAACTATTTAGTAATGGCAACCCTATAATTTGCGCTAATATTGTTAGTGTCTTCTTTGACATTCATTGTTTTCTTTATGTTTTCTTGTATTCTTAGACTTTCAATTGTAAATCTCTTCTTATCCCCCCTTACTTTATCTAGTATTCGCACCCCCTCAAAATCAATTTTATGTTGTGTATTTAAAATGTGTGTTGATAATGCTGTCATTTCTTTTTTCCTTTGTATATCCATCATATGTTCTCCCATTCTAGTTTCAAGGGATCGTTTTGTTGTTCCAATGTATATGAGTTCGCAACTTTGTTCGTTATTCCCTTTACATTGTAATTCGTACACAATGTTGTTTTGTTGTTGTTTGTTTATTGGAGCTTTTATTGCAGAGAATATAGTGCTGAGTGTTTTATTTGGTTTGTAAGCAAAGCTTATATTATTTTTTTCTATTGACGTTCGTATGTTTTTATTATCAGTGAGTCCAGGGATGTATTTTACACTGTAAAAACATTTTTGTTCTTTTTCTATATTAGTGGGGTTGTTATCATTTTTGTTTTTTATTTGAGTAATTGTGTCTTCTATTAGTGTTGATATAAGTTTGTTTGGGAAACTATTGCTTTTAAGGATATTAAAAATTATATGTTTGTTTTTAGTGTGAAAAAGTTCATCGCTTATGTGTAAAATCCTTGAGATGAAATTTTTAGCAGTGTTAATTATTTGATTTTTCGGTTGGGTTGCGTGGAAATTCATTATCCTTCCTGATGAGGTCTCCTTAGCGAACCAGTCAAAAATTATGGAATTTTTCCTTCGAATTAGTTTGGTGTCCAGGTACGCTATTTCCTGATTTTTCTCCCTTTCAATTGTAAATTGTATCTTAGAATGATACTTGTTAAATGTGGACAAAATTTCTTCTTGGTCGTCTGATTTGATGATCGCTAAGATATCATCTACATATTTAACTATGTATTTGATAAAAATGTTCTTATTTTTCAATTCTTCTATCGCACTGTCAAGCAGGTTGTCAAGTATTATGTCTGCGATTGTGGGGGATAGTGGGTTGCCCATGGGCATGCCAAAAATTTGGTTATATATTTTATCTTTGTATATAAAATAATTATTATCATTGAGACAAAATTGGAGAATTTTAAGAAATTGAGAGCTTGACATTTTTGTGTGATTTTTTATTACGTTCCATTTTCCCATTATTGTTCTTATTGCCGTTCTAACTGGAATGTTAGTAAATAATGAGATGACATCAAATGATACAATTGTTTCCGATCTATCAACTTTTATGTTGGTGAGTTGTTTTTTAACTTCTATTGAGTTTTTTATGTTATACGTTTCAGAGATTATTGTGCTGTTTTCACAACACAAGTGACTGAACGTTTAGTGAAATTTATATGAAAAGCACTCAATTTTTTGAGTGTCTTCCATAGAAATTTTACTTCACGTTCAGTCACTTGTGTTGTGAAAACAGCACATAAATGTTTTAAAATTGTTCCAATGTATTTTGACATGTGGTAGCACGGTACACAATAGGTCGAAGGGGGGTATCAGGTTTGTGAATTTTTGGTAACCCGTAAATTCTGGGTGCCGTAGCGGCGGAACAAAAAAGTTGGCGTTTTTGCCAAGAGTCTATATGGTTGTTTTTAAATAAATCTGAAACAATGTTGTTGTTTTCTTTCTGTAGTTTCAATGTAGGGTCTACTCTTATAGTTTTATATGTGTTTTTGTCTTCTAGTAGTATTTCCATCTTCTTTTCGTATTCGTTTTTATACATCAGCACGGTTTTGTTTCCTTTATCGGCTTGTACAACAATAACGTCGATGTGGTCACGTAAAAATTTTCTCGTTTTTTCAAAAATTGTAAGAATGAATTTGTCCTTTTCTGTGTTTTTAATGTTTCTTTTAAAAGTTGTTACCTTGTTTGCTACTTTAGTTCTAGCGATGTCTTTCTCTTTATCTATGTTACTGTCCAATGCCTGGATACATTGTTCTATATCCGCAATGACATGTAGTGGTGAAAAACTCAACTTGTCTACCGGAAGTGAAAATTTTTTCCCCAGTGACAAATGATTGTTATTTTGTTGTTTTTTTAAATAATTTGAGAGACTTTTTGTTAATATTTGACAGTAGGTTAAGCAAGGCTATGCATATTATGGTTAGGCCTTAATTCTGCCTTAAGAATAGAGTTGCTGTGTGCAAAACTGCGAGTAAAAATTAGCACTAGAATTCTCTTCCAGAGTTGAAGCGTTGGTATCGCTTTGAGTAAAAAGTTGTACAGCTAATTCAATGAAACCGGGTTTTTTTTTTAAAGAAAAAGACGACTACTTGTTTTCAAGCCTTTTAAGCGCTAAGAACCAAAATTCAAATCTCTTGTATATTGAAAACAAAAGAGAGAAAAATATTACGAGACCAATCTATTAAAATTTTTAAGGAAATACATAGAGGTTTTTAAACAAATTTTAAAAATGACAAGGCTAGGGACAAATCTATAATACTGTATACAAGAACGTACGCAAGGGCATATTCAGGACTTCAGGCTAGAATGCAAAAAAGATAAATGAAACAACTACAAACATGATTTTAAAAGACAATAGATGAGTTTTTCGAAAGTCTGCGCTTAGAGGAGCGAACATTTGGAACAACTGGAATTCTCTTTTGTTTTTTCATTCGCGGTCACACAGACGAACATGTTGCCGGAAACATATGTGCTGTTTTCACAACACAAGTAATTGAACGAGTAGTAAAATTTGTATGAAAAACACTCAAAAAACTGAGTTATTTTCATATAAATTTTACTACACGTCCAATCACTTGTGTTGTGAAAACAGCACAATAATGTTTCTTTTGTTGCTTTTTTGTGAAAAAGCAAAGTAAATGTCAACAAAGAATATGCGAAGAAAGCGTGTCTTCAAGTACCGAAAATAAAAACCATTCTCTATTCCCCATCCGTAATCAGCTCCCAAATAAAATGTTTCCCTTCCAAAGGTTTTCCTGTCTAAATGGGCACAAAGTGAGCGAGTTTTTAACAGGCGGATAGACAGATGAACATGGCTTAATCGACTAAGAATTACTCAAGGAGTCATAATATGTATACGCAATGGGCTCTTAGATGTATAATAAAAAAGTTTAACACCGAAAGAAAACCAGTCTCATTCACCACTACAACAGTTTTTTGTCTCTCCTGAAAAATTTTGCAAGTTTGGCTTATGGGTTTCAGAAATACAGAATAGATATAAGACTACGCTCGAGGCTATAAACCAGACGATAGACTAGACTAGACTAGATTAACTAGACTATAAACGAGACTTAAAATCATAAAACAGCTAATAAGCTCATAAGCGAATACATTAGAAGAGACGAGATTATTGACAGGACAATACACTTTTCCAAAGACAGGCAATAAATAGTTGAATAAAAATGTTTTTTGCAGTTTTTAGCTTATCTATTTTTATTGTTTGGCGAAAAATAATACGCATTATATTCACAATCAAAAAGGTTGGACGTTTTTAAACAAAAACAAAAAATTTCTTTCTTTATTGTTTAGTTCCAGTACTTGATGCAAATCCCTTAACCCAACACAATGACCAACATATACATAAAAAATCGATTTAAAAAGGGTAAAATAAATTTGGACACTTATATTACTACGCATTATTTTTTAGCACAGATACGCATAAATTTAATTATATATAAATAAAATAAAACTTAATAAAATAATACTAACACACATACTACTAGTTGGTACTTCCCTAGTCCCTTTACGAACAAACATTTCAACGTATAAGTTTCCTAAAATGTCTGTCTGAATAAGTTCCACACCTTTACAGCCATGAGCAAAAAAAAAATTGACATTTATCCTTAAAACATAAGAAATACACACACCTGAAGATAGTAAAAAGTCGTAAGGAAATCAAAAGGATGAACAATGATCCTGAATTTGTTTGGAAAGTTTGTATGTATGCATTTGTAGTAGTAGATTTATAATCGATAAAAAGACAATTCCACAGAAAAAACATGAATTGTTTTAACATGTTAACATTTTGTTTAGTTGCTTTTATTGGTATTGTTTGATTTGTGGTTGTACTGGTGTTTGTGTTGATGTCGATATTTATATTTGCGTTTGCGTTGTTTAAGTTCTCTACATTTTAGTAACGTTTACATTAACACATAAGAGTGCTTTATTCGGTTGTGTCGAATCTTTCATACCCTCCACCGGTTGCGGTTTAGACCAACATGTGTTAGGGTCTTAACTGACAATCTGAAAGCTTTATGCATTTATTTCTAGTCACATTAAACATAATTTTAAAAAAGGAAACAAGTAATAAAGTATAGTCGGTCATGCCCGTCCACATGATACCCTACACAACTGTATTTAAAAACACATCATGCTTATGTGTCCATATAAATATGTATTTATTTACGTTTATAAACTTCATTTAAATTTGACTGAAAGTTTGTGAGAGGCAAAAATTACCTCTCCTTAAAATATTATTATTATTATTATTATTATTTATTAATAGATTTGTATAATTTAAATATAAAATGTTTTTTACAAATATTTATAAATTACAATCTATATTTGGCGTAGCAATATTGCTGTAAGCCAGATTGGCAAAGAAAAAGTTCATAATGTTTATTTATTATAAAAAGAAGATTAAACATCAAATTCATTTAATATAAGATATCTATATTTAATACATGTTTCAAGATATTTATAGAGTGAGTTAAAATTGGTGCCATTTAATATATTTAATACTTCATTATAACTTAGAGAGTTTTGACTAAAATATATATTTCTAAATTCTCTATATACTGGACAAATGCCTATAAAATGGAACGTATTTTCTGATTCATGCATGTTACAAACTGTACATATACCATCAGTATTATTTTTGAAGCATCTAGCATTAAGATCTAAAAGACCGCCTCTAGCCCTTATAATTAAACTTGTAGCTCTTGAAGAAAATCCTGCAGTAAGTACAGGAGTTATGTCATACTTAAGTTGTGAATACAGATCGTGAAATTGTGAATTTGAAGCAGCGGAGATAAAGTCATTTTTGTCTTTAAATTTCAATAGGCAAATTATATCTTTCCAATAAAAGCATAAGGGATTACTGTTGTTTGGAGATGAGTATTGCAGCACGTTACGCAGATTAGACCACTCTTTTGCCCAGAGCAGGTTCAGTTCTATAACTTTCTCGGCCAATATTCGTGGTAATCTTTCCGAACTTAAAGAAAGTACTTTCTTTATATAACAAAAATGCATTTTTATGGTTGAAATAAATAAGGAGTTAAAATCGGTTTCTAAGTACAACATGTAGTTAGGAGTAGTGGCAGGAAGGTACAACATTTTTTTAATAAAAAATCGGAAAAGCTTTTCGACATCATCGTATTTCTCATAGCCCCAAACTTGAGCAGCATAAAACATAATGGATTTAGAACCAGCCTCAAATATTTTTAACTTGTTCTTTTTTGATATATTTGGATGATTGATATACTTAGACCAGGTAGATGCTATGGCAATTTTAGAAGCAGATAGTTTGTTTTGTAGATGCTTTTTAAAAGAAAGATTATATGTTATATCAACCCCTAGGTAGGTATAGCTGTTGACGATTTCTATATTATTATTTCCATATTGCCACAATAGGTCAGCAGAAATTCTTGGGCTGTTACGAAATACAACAATTTTTGACTTAGATAAATTAACTTTTAAGCTCCACATTAAGCAATATCTATGAAGAGCATCAATCATTTCTTGTAGACCACTAGGTGTATCTGATAGGATGACAATATCGTCTGCATATAGTAAAACTTTAACATTTACGCTCGCCACATTTAAACCACCAGGTAGAACATCAGGAAGATCATTAATGTATAATGAAAACAGTACTGGACTTAGAATGCAACCTTGCTTTACACCAGATTCCACTTCAAAATATTCAGAAAAAGTAGATCCATCCCAAACTCTGCTCTCAGTATTATCATATAAAGATTGAAGTATTCTTATAATTTTGGATGATATGCCAATGCATGATAATTTATAAAACAGACTATTTCTAGGGATCATGTCGAAAGCACACGAGAAGTCTACAAAAAATCCATATGTATATTTACTCTCCTTAAAATATGTTTCTATCTATGATTTAAATTTTATTAAAATCGGTTTGATAGTTTCTGGGAGGCAGAAATTCGGCCCTTTTTCAAAAGCCTTTGTCCTTCTGCCAATAAGAACCTATGCTCCAAATTTTATCAAATTATCGACAAATTATCTCCACTATTGTGGTGTGGGTATAAAAATATAATGATTCGTAACAGTTTTAGCCGAACTAAAATTGTTTTCGATAGGTGAAACTTGTTATAGCGTTGTATAGTTTTAAATTGGATTTTAGAAGGCTGCTAGATATGGGACATAAGGTAAATTATTACAAAATTTCATTTTATTATGGCTGGCTTAAGTGGACCAAATTTTGCTACGATATCTGTATCTGATCCAGTTATAGACGTGTTTGAATAGTTTCCCAGAGTGGGCATTACATGAGGAATATGGTAAATTATGGACCGATTTTCACCACATTTTCTTTTATGATTAAATCTATATGAAACTACGGTTCTAAACTATTTTCCCAGAGTAGGCTTCATAAGGGGCCTTTGGTTATTTATGGGCCGATCTTCACAAAATTCTAGTCATATAGCAAGAATTTGTGCAAAAGCTTATATAAATCCATGGATTATCCAACAATTTATGTTAATTTTTGTAACATATTTATACATTTTTTAGGGTCGGGGTTCCACATTTGGACTCATAACTCTTATCCTACTTAAGTATGCGATTTTGCTGGGTTTAAATCTTAAACTGCGTAAGATAACAAGAAGCATTAAAACACAAACATTGTTCTTTTCTTTTGAGTTTTCCGAAAGTGAGCGTGTTTTCAACAGACCGACAGACATTAACATGGCTTAATCGTCATCGAATTACTCAAGGAGCCAGCATATAGAGGGTGGCTAAATTTTAAGGGCCTACGTTGATTTTGAATAAAACACAAATTATTGTCATTTCTTTTTAGTATGATTATATTGGTATTGATCAATTATGTACGGAACAAAATATCAGCAAAATGGCTGCCATGACCTTGGCGGAAAACGTCCATCCGATGCTGAGGCAAAATTGAGGTTGTATGCCGAATTATCTCATCCTTTAGCTCTTGAATTGTTGCTAGCTTATCGACGTACACCTTTCCTTTCAAACAATCCCGAAGAAAGAAGTCCAACAGTGTCAAAACACATAATATTGGCTGCCAATTGACATCGCCACCACGTGAGATTAGACGGCCGAATTTGTCGCGCAAAAGAGCCATTGTTTCGTTAGCTTTATGGCAAGTGGCACCTTTCTATTGAAACCACATATCGTCCACATCCATACCTTCCAATTCGACCCATAAAAAGTTCGTTATCATCCCACGACATCGCATTAATGGTGCATTAATTTTTCGAAAATCACTCGAATCCACTGAGGTAAAAATGTGCCTTATCATTGAAGATGATTTTCTTCGAAAATTGATCATACACTGTTGCCATTTCTTGCCACCATACTGATACGACGTTTGGAATGGTCAAGAGGTTCTTGAGTCAATTGCCCATTGTAAGCGTGTAATGTTCATTAACGACGAGCGTGAGAGGTGCAATTGTTGGGCACGACGACGAGTTGAGGTGGACGGCTCTTTAGCCACACCATCGCTAACAGCAGCAAATTTTTCAGCTGTACGAGCTGTACGAGCATGTGCTGGTTTTTTCACACCCTCTACAGACCCGATTTGCTCAAATTTTTGCACGATTTTTTGGACGCATATTTGGACGATTCAATTGGCTGAAAATATCACGAAGTGCACGATATGCCTTTTGATTTGAACGCCCATTTTCATAATAAGCCTAAATAGCTTTAACGCGTTGCTCTATTGTGTATCTTTCCATGGTTCAAATTGAGTAAGTCTGAAATTGAGAAATGTCAAATGAAATCCAGAAAATAACGTTATTTACTTTATGGGATCCGAGATGAATAATAAAAAAGTTTCAGGCGGAATGGCAAACTAAGTATACCCTTATTCACCACTTGTGATGAAAAGTATAAAACTAATGGCAAAAGTTTCCTGTTTTAGTCCACAACACTCTAATACACAAAAGCAAACACACACAGAAACTATTAAGCACTTACGCATATACATACATCGAGAACAGCAGTTTTAAATGCGCCTTTTGTTTGAAATTGTATACATTTATATTACCCTGCTAGCATTTTGAAGATCGTTTTTTTGTACTTTTTGTATTTTTGAAGATTAAAAACGGTTTAATCACTTACACGCTTAAAAATCGACGCAAAAGTGACTCGCGCTTATGATTTAAAAGTGTTTGGTTTAAAATTTAATAACAAATACTATTAAAAAACGTCGAAAATGTCTCTAAACTAATGAAAAAACGAATCATTAATGACTCTTCAAGAAGAGTCTTGGGTGGGGTACCATTTTCTCCCGACAATAGTATCATTTATTATCAGAAAATGAGCGCGTATTCTAGTATTTTAATCGTGCTGAGGAGTCAAAAAAGACTCGAATATGATTAAAAATTTCAAAGAATTCTAGCTGGGTAAAAATTAATTTATTATAATTATTTATATATTTATTTATATAAAGAGGAATGTATGTGTTTGCAATAGTAAGCAAGTTTTTTCATATGTATTTAAACAAACATGAAATATGGCCTAATTTTTTTTTCTTTTATTTAACTTTGTGCAACTTTTTAGGCACTCTGCCTTTCAAGCCCCTATACACTGGAACACACATCAATAGATCCTGCCTGTAAGTCAAATAGGAGTATTCTAATGTAAGCAAAACGTATACACAAGATTGCAAATTGAAAAAAGTGAAATTTTGTGTTTGCATAAGAAATAAGATTTTTGCATTAGTTATGCAAAGGAGAAGTTTAATTTCTCGACCAAAAATCATATTAAAAATGTTTAATTTAGAAGTACCACTTCTTCCTCATATCGCTCATTTGCTGCAACATCATCATTATTCAAAAATATTTTTTTTTTAAATTATATATTTGCACTTTGAAATTATCTAAGTTTTACTTAAAACCTATTCCCGCGAGGCCATGGGGCTCATCTGCAGGATAAGACTTAGTTCTAGATAAAAAGACTGTAAAGTTTTAAATTTCACACAACATAATGAAAAAAGGAAATTTTATTCTTCTCTCAAGAGTTGAGTTATAATATCTTCATTAGAATTATTTACTACGCATTAGTTATATTTATTAAAATTTGCGATTTTAGACTTATGGTCCTATTGCAGCAAATGGGGAATATATACATTTCTTCCTCTAAAGAAAAAAAAAAAACAATTGTTAGAACTTTAAAAAGCAATAATTTATGTTACATGGAGTGCTAAAAGTAGTATGTGTGCTTGCACATACTAATGTATATATACAAATATATACACATATTCCTTTTAAAAGCGATGCCAGAAATAAACTGAAAAGTGAATAAGTTTTGTATCTAGAAACGAAAAGGAGTGCACATACATACATGAATGCATTAATGCTCATGCAGAAATATTACTGTGACCCCTTTCTGAGATTACAGACAAGGCAAAAACAAAGCTTTATTCAATAATAAAGTCTAAGCTTTATAAGAGAATATTGGGAAGATCTAAACCGTGTCTACAAGTAAGAATATGATAGGACCATAGACAAGACTAAAGTCGTAACAGGAGTGTAGACAAAACTATAGAAAATACTTTAAACGAGACTTAGAACTGGACTAAAAACAATAAAATAGATAAGACTATGGACTAGGCTTAAGCCAAGAGAGCAAATTTTTAAATGAAAGTCAATTACAGAGAAGGTACATGAATAAAATATTTGTTAACAATTAAATATAAATTTTTATTACTAAATTGTAATATTAACAAAATACTTTGTTACTAACTAAATTGAAATTAAAAATGCATTTAAAATTTGTTTTTTTTACGTTTTAATAAAATTCATAAAACCTTACATCACAAAAACCATTATAACTCATTAAGGAACAAACATAGTCCTGCATGCGAGTTTCTGACATCAACACAAAACGGAATCTTGCCATCATTAATAGTATTATTTGGAAAGCTAGAATTTACAGAAAAACCGTTAAAATTTATTTATGAATAATTAAATAATAAGTTAACTGACCGTATAGATTGGTAAAATTTCAGAACAATCGCCACATCGTTCATTCTTTTAAAGATTTAAAATGGAAAAAAAAGAATTTTTTTTAAGGTTTTTCTTTTTGACACAAAATATTTTTTCTATGATATACACATTTATTTTCTAAAAAAAAACAAATTGTTAATATGACAATTTACAAACATGTTAATTAAAGAAATTGTTAAAATTATTAAAAAGATTTAACAAATTTTCTTTAATTACTTAATAACTTTTGGTTTTTTTTTCTGTGTGGTTTTTGAATCTTTATTTTCTAAAATTATGGATATAATGTAAGATCAGATTTGTTTTTCCTCTTTATCATTAGTTAAAATTCTGTTAAAGTCTTGAAAAGTGTAAACCAGAGTACAGTGAATACTGAAGTCAAGACTGTAGACAATACTACAGACATGACTACAGCCACTATAATAGATAAGACTAATGTGAGGACTAGGGTGGTTCTTAAAATTAAAAGTTGGATTTAATCAAGTCTCAAATTCCAACTCGGTTATTAGTAAAAAACTACAAAAAAAAAAAAATTTAGGTCCATCAGTGACGATTAAGGCATGTCGCAGGCCCACCGAAGTTTGAGAAAATCCTTAATTTTTGGCTAAAATTTTAAAAATTAAATATTCTAATTATAATTAAATTATACTTTAATAAATATTTACTTCTTTATTCATAACAAATATTTTTGGTTTGCTAATGGCTTTTTGATATAACCTGCATAAACATGTCGTCACCCAAAAAGCAAAACGCCCTAACTAACAAAAATATCAATATTGATATTTTTACTTACTCCTAAAGAAAACTCGTTATTATCGGATTTACATAAATTTAAATTCAACTTGCTTATTTTTATTTTATTTAATATTTTATATTTGAGAGAGTTTTCATATTAGTTTGTTATTGATTTTTTAATACAGCCGGGAAATATGCATCTTTAATCTATGAAAACTTGCAATGCATATTGTATTTGCTCTTCATTTTTTGTCAGTAATGAATTTTAATCTTCCATTAGCTTGACTCCCCTTTCCGCAGTGTCGTTGACTACCCTTAATTGCGCAATTATTTCTTTGCTTTTAACAATAGAAGCAATCACGTCCCAATCTTCAGAATTTGATTTTAAGAACTCTTGATCTATAAGGAATCTTTTGAAAAAAAGTTTTGTTTTCATGGACACAAATTGTTCAATTCCATTGTCTATGATGGTTGAACTATTTTGATTAGCAATAATGGGTCGCAAAAAATGCTAAGGCAACGTTTTCAGGATTCAGATACCACAAATATTTTTTTAATGGCAACTCGCGACAAGTCTTTGTCAATACTTTTAAAATAGTATGCGTTTTGCAAGAACAAAAAATCATTATAGCGGGCATGAATTGGTAAGTTATATGTAAACCAAACTTCGACGTATATTGTTACTATAAAAATGTAAATTTTTCGCAAGTAATTTTCTTCTTGTTTCGGCAATTTAAACTCTTCGCGAAACAAAAACATTTTAAGGCTATAAATAGCTTTTTACATCCACCTTGCGTGATGAACTGCATCCGGTCCTCGAAACATTGTGGTATTGGGGTTTTTTGATGTTTTCCCTAAAAATATTAACATGAGTTCTAGAAGTTCTTTACAATCGTCTCTTGGTTGTTTTTCTGTGAGCATTGACTGAACAAAACTTACAACACGACTGCTGGAATTTTTTTAAAGACGGAATGCCATTTTGTCTTCAATCCCAAAACGAAAGTTTTGTAAATTGAATTTTGACCACGCAGTCTTAAATTATCCAACTTCACTATGAACTCATCTACAAAAGTTAAAGCTAAAAAAACCAATGTCTACTTTGGACCTTTTTGCAATTATTAATGTTTTATATTTTGTTTTAACAAACATAGAGCCAATGCGAACATTGCCTTTGTGATTCCACTTGTATTAAGAGTCCATTTTAATGTCATAATCTTTTGTATAATCAGTAATAAATAAACGCACAATTTCGCTGAAAGAACCAATGAATTTTAAAGCGATGTTCAAAAATGACACATTCATAATTAAGTCACTATTTTTTTTTATCTACACCCAGAGAAAAGACATATTTAAATATGGTCACCTCAAACCAAACTATTTTTAAAGAAAATTTTAAACATATTATGATTAATTTAACCATATTATTGTCACCGACAACCATATTATGGTTGAATTAGTCATCCATCAAGAAGCAACAACCATATCGAGCCCTAACCGCGAAAATAACGTAAGCGACATAATTTTCAAATTTCGTTATTTTACATAAATGACTTTATTGGCAACACTTGCATTATATCCTCAAATGTCATAGTCACATAAGGTACCGTTCCGATTTTAAAGCAAGAACAATTTTATCGTAAGCGACAAATTTCATACAAAATTTATATGAAATAAAATAAAAAAAACTCCCTCCTGTAAAATTTGATTTTTGGCGCTTACGTGGCTCGATATGATGGTTGCCTCTAAACATGTTATGATTACTACGAGAATAAAAAACTATTTCTTTTAACAACTAAGTAAAGAAATTCGTTTCTTTGGAATCTCTAGCAAAGTTTTCCAAAAAAAGAAGTCTCCTAATTTTTAGTGAAGATTCCAAACTTTTAACTGCTGTTCTGAAAATATTGAAAAACAGGCTTAAGGTACGGTCACATATGGTAAACATTTGTAAAATTTTGTTTGCCGGCATTTTTTTTAAATTTGTTAAAAAAAAAAAAAATTTTATTTCCTGGTCACACTACACACATTTATTTGCCCATTTTTGTTTGTTCAAACAGTTTATAAATACCTTCAAATAAAAAATGGGAAAACATGTTTGCCCTGTGTTCACATATAAAAATATTTGCCTCAAAATAATTATTTGAACAAATTGTCAAAAATAAAAATTAAATAAATAAAATTACTTTTCATTAAAACTAAAAATTACCATTTTGATGCAAAATATTGAAACTTTTATGGTTTTATGGTACAGGTAGGGTTTTTTCCCGAGATTTCCCGTCCCGGGAATTCCAATTATTCAATTATTTTCTTTCCCGTTTTCCCGGGATTTTTGTTGCGGGGTCCCGGGAAATAAAAGTTCCTGATAGTTTCAGAAAAAAGCTATTTATACTTTGAAATTACGTTTTATTTTCTCTAAAAATTAGCATCTGTTGATGGGTTGTCGATTAGATCAATAACAAGAAGTGAGAACGTTCGTAAATTAATGTGTTCTGACGCAATAAAACTACCAAAAGCAGAATGTGCCGTGCAACAGTTGATAATTAATAAATTTAGTGAAGTGAAGAGTTTATAAAGAACAAAAATTCAAAATAAGATGCAGGCAGTACATTTTAATTGTCCATGGGCAAGTCTTACAAGATATCCAAAAATATCGCTCCCTTATTGCTGCAAAGTCATATCTACAAAATGGCAAAATGCGATTAAAGTTAAAATGTACCGATTTAAAGATACATATATTTTGCTATAACTTCGGTTCAGTTTGAGATAAAACCCGATGTTTTGTTACGAGATTAAACACTTTGCTTAATTAACTTAAAATTAAAAAAATTGTTGAGATATGACGATATGTTAATAAGGTGATAAACATAAATTTGTTTCATTTTGTGACGGCTTATATAACTGGGAAGTGCTGGGAAACAGAAATAAAAAAAAAACTATGGAAACTCGTGAAAGATACTACAACTTTTAACTTTTGCACTTTAAACTATTTGTCCAATCTCGGTAAATAAGTGAAAGAAATGTTTTGGAAACATGGTAATAAGTAAAAAAAATAAGAAATATACTCGTTGCCGACTTTCTAAACGCATTGAGTGTGTCTTAATATTGTTTCCTAAGCTGTTAAAAAATTTTAACATATTTATAAAACATATTTATTTAAAATATTTTATCTACTTTATAAATTTACTTTTTGATCTCAAAACTTGAGTACCATAATTTTTGTTTGTTTTTATTATTGTTTTATGAATTAAATTGTTATGTTTACGTTATCTTTTTATCTTGTATCTAGAGCATAATGATACGAAATTTACATATAAAATCGTAAGGTAATAATAATTCAAGTTCCTCTTTCAACCTTTAATTCATTTTTGTAGTATTTAGGCATTTATTTTACTAACTTTGTAAACAAGTTCCCTTACGCTTTTTTTAAAAAAAAGTTTTTTTCATTAATTTAAAACAAATTTACTTTGCATTATTTATATGGAGCGGGATCCCGGGAAATTTAAAAAATGTTCCCGTTTTCCCGGGAATCGAAAAACTCCGGGAAAAAAACTCTAGGTACAGGAGAGCGAGAACAGCAATTTTAAAAGTAAAAGAGGATTAAGATAACAAATAACAAATTTGGCAAAGTAATTTCCAGCCATATACGACTAAACTATGTAACATATGTATGTATGTACATTATGAAACTAAAGTATTATTTGTTACGGTTTTAGACGCGAACAATAAAGTGTTTTAGAGATTGGATCAATTGTTAATAATAGACCGATCTTCACGAAATTCAGTTATATGATTTCTAGGCATATAAATTGAGTTTGTGCAAAATTTAACGATAAAAGGTGCATTCCGCCACCAATTTACGTTAGTTTTTGTAAATAAATATTGATTTTTTCAAGAGGTTGTTTCCCATTTCGCTCCATAACTCTTTTCCTACTGAACCAAAAGTGCTGAATTTCAATCCAAACTGCTTGGACGAACTTGCGGCCAACATTTTTATTTTTCGTCAGCATCCTTTTCTAAATCGATGTAACAATGTCCATCCGTCCGGCTAGCTGTCGATGTTAACCTTATTCGCAAAGTACATGTCGCAATTTTTGAGATAATCGGGTGTGTTCTAGAATCCGAATTCACTCGAAAGTGGATTACTTCAGCATTTTTTGTGTTCCACAATTCACCTTCACATGTTTTTATTCGTTTTCAATTAGAGTGGTAAGGGGTTAGTGAAAGTAAAACGAATCGACTTTAATTCTTATATGTGAGAACATTTTTAGCAAAAAAACATAATTTTGGTTTTTAGTTTGAAATGTTCTTTATATAATGAAAACAATACGTATTTTCACACAAATATCGCAAATTTTTGCGAATTTCCACTGATTTAGCAATATTTACAGAATTTTTACCATTCCTTTTAGTTTGAGGGACTTTTAATAAATTTTATGGGTTGTTTGAAATATTAAAAATTTTCGCGAATTTTCGCTACTTTTGTAATTTTTTTTTTGTTTTTTTCCGACATTTTGTTTTTTAACCGATTTGGCAATTTCAAATAAATTTTTGGGTTTGCAATTTTTCGTGAATGTTCGCGATAGATGCAATTGTTTTCTCTGATTCTTTACAGCTTTAACGATTTTTAATAAATACATATTAAACTTTGCTATTAGCAAATTTTTGCGAATTTCCGCTAATTTAGCCACTTTTATCGAATTTTTGCCATTCCTTATAGTTTTAGGGACTTAAAGTCAATTTTATGGCTTGTTTGAAATATGAAAAATGATCGCTATTTTTGCAATTTTCGCGTATCTTTGTTGCTCATAAAAACTTATTTCTGGAGAAAAGTTTTGTGCCCACAAACAATCTGTTATCACCTTACCAAATGTTATTGTAATCCATCCATATTTAACCATAGCTCTTATACAAATACCCCTTCTGTAAATAGCTTTTAATGTCATAATAATCTAATAAATATTGGTTTTAGCAAAAATTTCTATAATAGCTTGTAAATGTTGTCTTGGTAGGCCGAGAATTGGTGCTAGGTCACTTGCTACAATCACGAAAAAATCTCATAAAGATGTCGATGTCGGTAAATTATTCGGCACTAATAAGTTTTATATAAATCTTAAATTCATTATTTAATTTTATTTTGGCGGGTCCATGATTGTCCACTGACCCCAAACTATTTATATAGATACGCCATTTTTGCAATGCATAATTCGTAACATTGGCTCATATTTTATACCCATATTAAATAAATTACCTATTTACTTACTTAAGAAAACTGTATTTTGTAACATCTTGAAACCTACTTACCGCGCAACTCTTTGCTAAAAAGAGAACACAGCAAAAATTGTTTTATATAAATAAGTTTTTTCGTAATTAAAAAATTATTTAATTCTGTTATTTTTTTTAATTTTATTCAATAATTTTTATTTTAAAGCTTTTTTATTTGCCGCTGTTTGGTCTTACAAAATTTTTGTAAGAACAAATATTTATTTGCCTAAAATCGAGGAAAATATTTGACGTTAAATGGTCACATTAGGAGTATTTTTGTTTGCTAGCAAATAATTTTGTTTGCCCAAAATCAGCTGTTTTTCTGTTTGCCCCTCAAAAATATTTTGTGGTCAGATAAGGGCAAACAAATATTTGATATTTTTTGACAAATGTTTGCCATATGTGACCGTACCTTTAGGCTGTTATGACTTGTGACCACAGAAATAATAAACAACTGAGAAGTAATAAAAATCCCAGTAAGAACTTCAATTACTTTTCAAAATAAATAGCTTCTTTCACTCATTTTTTGTTAGCTTTCTTTTGTAACTACTTATTTTTTAAATGTTTGTAGGTAAACATCCCTTGTAAAATTCATTGGTTCTTTCAGTAGAATTGTATGTAGTGTTTTTACTTTTTTTTTGTATGCGAAGTTTTTACTGGGACCTGGAAAAAAATCAAGTAATATCTGTTCATTTTGAGCGAAAAAATTATATTCAAAAAATAATTATTATCATCTGACTTTTTTGAAAAAAAGAAATAATTGTTAAGGTCCCTGCTGTTATTATTTAATAAACGTTGTGATATCATTTAGTAGTAGATCTAAGAAATTTTCACAAATCCACCTCGGCACCACTCTAACATTTTATCGGGATGAATGGTTTGCTATCATCAGTGATTATGAAAATTCTATTCCGCCATCCTCGTATGAGAAATGGTTCTCAGTTTTTATCATTTTTGAGACAACTTTACATATAAACATACAAATAATGGTATTGTTCAGGGTGGCGCAGAATGATCTAAATGGTTTGAATTCTTTATACATTTTTTATTTATAATTCTTTTTTGGTTTTTTTCAGCATTTTGTGAAGAAGGCTTGCAATCGAACAAAAATGATGGCGCCCAAAATTTTTCGAAAAGTTATGAAAAATATGCCAAAAAGAGCATGTATGTGCGAAACAGAAAATGGACATCACTTACAGGATATAATTTTTCAAAGCTAATTGCGAAAAATTTCCCAATAATATACTGTATTTAAAAATAATTCTAATAATCGCATAAATAAAAATGTTATAAACCATTCAAGTCAAATAGCTCATTCTGCGCCACCCTGTATAACTAAATTTGCGAAATTACAAAAACTTTGATGCAATTTACAAAAATATTTCGTAAAATAGACAAATTCTTTTTCGTAAGTCGTAAAAAATTATTTTGTATTTAACTAAAGCATTTCGCTCTTTTGTAGATTGTACGTAAGAAGTTCGTGATGCGAATTTCAAGGCATAGATTTTTTAAAGTATCCTTAGTAAATGTGTTTTTGTATGTATGTGTTTACAATACTTTGTGTATAAGAGGATATGAATGTTATAACTCGTGCCCGAATGATTTGATGAGTTGCCAATGGCCAAGGAGTCAAACACTAACTAAAGTTGCCCACAATGAATATTACAAATACTTTCATTTTTTCACCCACAGCGTTACAAATTACCGCCACATACCCAGCCATCCATACAAGAAGCAGCAGCATCATTTATACGCTTGTAATAAATATTTTTTGCCACCACAAACAGTAATGTCAACTGTGACATTTTCGGGCCAGATTAATTCTTTTTGAAGTATCTGAAAAACGATAAAAAGTTTTAACCCTAAATAAAAAACGATACATTTTTGTCCCGTTTTGTTACTTTAATTTAGCGCTTTTAGACCGTTTTTACTTCCTCACTTATATGGCATCTTTTTTTGATTTTTTTTATCGCTATATCGAGTTGCAAAACCTGTGTTTAGAATTTTAAAACGTGCGAATTAGATACATCGACACAACGAATAAGTTTTAATTGGTAACAATCCAATAATTAGACTTAATTGGTTATCTATAAATGTATAAATATATCCCCAATATACGGTAAAGTTGAAAGTGACTTTCAGTGCCTGAAATGAGTTACTTGTGTACAAATGAGGAGGTGAGTTCCAAAACACGCTGCTTGCACGCACTAGACAATGCAAGAAACAAGTTTTGGAACTCAATGAAATTTACAGAGGTCAAGGAGATTTTTGTTTGTTTATCACTTTCGATACTTAAGCAATGCGGTGTTATTTGTCAAAAGTCATTGCTATTATGTTTAAAAAAAAAACGCAAGTTACGAGTTTCGGAACCCTGTAACTCATATGTATATATATATGTTTGTATATTTTTATTGTTTTATTTAAAATGATTGGCGTTCACTTAAAAAAATATTTTTTCGCATTTTTAAAAAATGCAAATAGAAAAGGTGTATTTGCAGACCCATGTGTCTCAGTTAATTAATTAAGTTATTAAAATTATTGAAAAAGTGTGAATTTTATTTTCAGTTAAGTCCTTTTTAGCCCACCAAAAGTTGGCATCACTGAAAAAAATGTTTGCATATGTGAGTATGAGTGTGGGTATATATGAATGTGTATTTATTTTTTAGCTTTTCTTTATATGAGAAATCACAACCCTGCGTTATTCGTAATGAATTTTCTATATTTGAAAGCGGGGGAAGCTGCAAACAAAAATGGACTGGATGGCAAATATCACTCGTCATCGACATCGACATCATCATCTAAATCAGAATCAAGTCTTAGGCGACGGTTCGTTGTAAGTATATTTGTCCGTCCGTCCATTTATTTACCAATATATTTGCTGCAAGCAGAAAAGTCAAACAAATGCTAAAAGAATATTGCACACCATTGCCAATCGAATGAAATGAATTCTCAATTAGAATGAATAACAATGATAATGGTTCACATAAAAACGGACTTTTTGTAACAAACTGAAAGGCCTTAAATATTATTTAAGGGCAAAAGGGAATTTATGCTGCTTTAACCCTCCGATGAGTGACAGTTCTGAACTTCACGGCCGTGTGAAAAGGTCCCTACGGACCTTTTTTGTAAATCATGTTTTTTTCATATAAAAATTTTTTTTTTTATTTTGTTTTGTTGTTTTAATTATTTATAACTAAAATTCGAAGAGATGAACTTTATTGCTTTCAAGGAAAGGCACAATATTCTAATTTTATACTACTAGCAATAAACCAGTTCTTAGAATTTTTTGTTTTCATCATCATCCCTAATATCTTTGAGTTTAGGTCTTTGTGTTCAGAACAAGTAAATTATGTGTTGAAACAATAAAAAAATTATAATGATGCCCAAAAACATGCATTTATTAGTGAAATTCAGTACAAGGTCCATACGGACCTATTCACACGTCCGCGTACTATTCTCACTAAATCCGATCGGCTTGATTTTTTTTCCAAAAGATGCGCAACAAAATACTCTTGGAATACAGAGTAACTTTTGGGGGGACGGGGTTGTAGTAGTCGAAGTAGGAGTAATTTCAGTTTGAAATGGCAAAAAGATTTACAAAAAAAAAATAATTTTTGGTCGTTCAAAAAAAAAAAAAAAAATAAATAAAAATGTATTAAACATCATTTATACTCTTTGGATTATAGGTTTGTTATTTGAGCTGGTATTTTAAAAAATTTATTATGTCCAGGGTAAGCTTTTTCCCTTGAAAAATAAGTTTAAAAAAATCGATAAAATATTGAAAGCGTTTGAAATAATTGTTTAAATCTAAAAGGATTTTTTAAAAAAGTTGAAAAAAAATAGGAAATTATAGCAGAGATTAATCAGAAAAGGTAAATAGCAAAATCAATGAAAAAAGACTGATGTAAATTTATACAATCGCAAAAAAATTGTAAGAAAGAAAAAATATCTGCTTGAATTTTAAATAATATAAACGAAAATAAAAATACTAAATTAAAAACAAAAAAAAAATCGTAAAGTTCGTTAACCTGAAAAATGCCCATTATTGGAAAAATCTCAAAATATTACACAGTTATTATTATTTTAATTAAAACAAAATTGGCAAAACATTGCAGGAGGCGAGTAGATGCTGGAAAGTAAAATATAAAAAACTTTTTTAAAATAAGTTTTTATAATAATAAACATGTATAATGGATATCTAAATTTTGATCCTGTTAACCACGGTTAGCTGCCCACTGGGTAACCCAGAAAATCCCGCCCGGGTCTTAATTTGTATTTTGCTTAAAAACACCCAAGTGGGCTTTTTCTTTGTAAACATTTAAGCAAAGATATTTAAAGTTTTACCTTTTATTAACGGAAAAATAGAGGAAAATGATAATAAAATTTATACAATGTATTTGTATGCCCATTTGTGGGTATGTACGCCTAATGTTATTGGTCTTTTCTCTATTTATTAATTTAAACTATGTAAATATTTAGTATACTGCATACAGACTTTTAACTTCGAATTCGGCCATTTACAAATCAAATTCAGGTTGTTTTAAAACAAACTTAACTTTTTTCAAATCAAATTCGGCATTTTAAAAATTAAAATCAGGCTTTTTTAAATGAATTTGATTAATAAAGGCTGATGTGCCAAATTTGATTTGAAAAATGTAGAATATGATTTGTTAAATATTTTACTTGATTTCGGAAATTAAATAAATCCTACAAAAAGAAAATTACAAAAAAAAAATTAATAGTAGCACACGCACGTACATAAGAAGTTAATTTAAATCTGTTAACAATCTGGTGGCATAGGTTTGTAATGCTGATAAATTTTTATAAGAGCTAATGCTTTTCCAACCCAAGAAAAAAAAAAGTTTTATTGACGCAAAACTAGCAGGTCCATGGCCTTTCCAAAAAAAAATGGAAAAGATGAAAAATATGAAAATAATGGTAAATAAAAAAAGCTTTAAAAGTTGCATTGTTGCATCTTTTAAACCTGATTTTTTTACACACCGAAAAAAATCAAGTTAAAAACGTAGAAAACAAGGTTGATATAACATTTTTCGGTGTTGATTTTGCTTCATACGTTTTTCATGTAAATTCAACCTGATTTTATATTTACTTGCGAACAACATTTTTTTCTTTTGAAGTAACTATAATTCATGTTAATTTAACATTGCAGCAAAGTTATAGCAAAATGTCATTTATATTGAAATAACAATCCGAATCACGTTGAATGAAAGTTATTTAAAGTTGAAACAACGTGAATTTTATGCAGAATCAAATTGGTTTGGGTGTGTTATAACAGTGTGATGAAGCTTCAGAGACAACATTTGCATTTATTTAAGAATCATTCAATACACTTACCCCTGTAACACATGCTTCACTTATTTTGTATTCCCCTTTGTCAACAGAAGCATCAGCAGAATCGCCCGATATGGTTTTCGTTATCATTCTACTATGAAAACTTGATGTACTATTTAACTAAATAATTTTAATTAAAAGAATACGGGAATTGTCTTCTTTTTATAACCTATTTTAAGAATGAAAATAAAAAGTTAACATGCTTTACTATGTATGCGTGTTAATTTTACAAGATACACTTTTGATTTTAATATAAAACAGGTTTTTATGGATTCAATATTGAATCCATTTTTATTTATATTTTAATATTTTTTTTCATTTTTTTTAGCAGTGAATAATATTTAATAAACGTGATTAAAGATTATTTTGATATTTTTCATTTAAAATTAATATGAAATAATGATACATTTAAATAAAGGGCATACTTTTGCAGAAATTTACTATGATTCTCAATCAACATTTTCCCATGTTAATTTTACATTGGTATTTTTTTCTGTGTGTACACTTGGTTAAAGGTTGTTTAACTTGCAACTTTTAGTGTAAATAGTTTTCCTTGTGTTTGTTGTAAAAAAAGTTGCACTATTCCAATTTTAATTCAAAAAAAATCTGAACTGAATACCGTTATTGTGAAAAATATCCAATATATTTTATTTTAAATGCCAAACAGTGTGCAAATATTAAGGGTGCTCTTGCCTAATTAGTTTGCATTTAGTATGCATATTTGGTATGCATCATATTCGATAAGTAAGTACGCTTTTAAATCCCGTTTTGTTAATAGTTTTTCAACGGCCGTTGCAATTGTAGTAGAGTCACTTTGTAAGCATTTAGAATTTTGTGAACTTAGAGTAACATTAGTTGGAGGTTTAAAGCTTCATTATACAACGGAACTTTGTTTTAAATTCTTGATTTGAATGTCATTGTCAAATTCATTTTTTTCCTATCTTGTTTGGGGGTAAAAGTTCAAAAAATACTACTGTACATCATTTGGTACCTACGGCATATATATAAGGATATTTAAGTCATAGCTTTTCTTTTGACCATACATGAGTTTGATGATGATGTCATAAAAAAATATTGAAGATTTGCTTGCTTAATCTACACCGCAAAGGGATGAGTATTACACAAAAAACAATAAAGCATAAAAAACCCTAAAAAACCTAAAAAAGCCATTAAAAAAACCCGGTGGGGTGCTGCTGTTAACGGATTTTAACACTTTTACTTATTTCCTATTTTTAAATAATATTATATTGTATTGATTAAAGAGATATATTGATATGGCATTCACGTTACACTCATAATAACATACATATCAACATTAAAATATTTCATACATACAAATATCTAACGAGACTTATAATCATAATAATTGAGGCCCTATTTTCCTTATAGGATCAAGGGGAATATATATATATAAAATAATAAACCATTTCGAATTCAACTTCACTAACATAAATACAAAAAAAAAAAAAAAACTATAACAATAATAAAAGAAACAAATAAACCCTTGACCTCAATACAAGAATCAAGTGTGCCTTAAGCATCAACAAACATAATGACCAAGTTACTACATTAATACAAATATACACTAGCACATCATCATCAACACACATGCATCTACTTTCATTCACAGCTATAAACATTTATGTGCACAAGGACCAAAAACAAATTGCTGTTGGTAAGTTGGCAACGTTTTAATCATCATCCAACTCTGAGTTTTAATATTGGAACTTTTTTTAATTATTTCCTTTCTTTAACGTTTTTCAATCAGATACATTCATACTTTTAAACCCTCAGCCAACTCCTACGTCCCCAAAACGCAGTTTCATCTAGTGAATGAGTATTCCCATTTTCTGATTTTTATTTTTTTCCCCTTATTTTGTTAGTGCTTGTGTGACAGTTTGTGTGAGCGACTGTTTATTGGACGTTTCAAAATCTATTGATTTGCGTTGATTGTTTTGTTCTTGTATTCATCTATGTTGTTGCTGGTTGTTGTTGTTGTTGTTGCAGTTGTAATAAAGCCAAGCAGTGTTGAATAATCTTTCAATACTTTTGTCGCTATTGCTGGCATTGTTGCTGATTTTATTGCTGTTTCGGCTGTTGCTACTAATGCTTACCCGCGCTTTCTTAATTTGTCACTTAAATCGACTCTGTTCAACTGTCATGTATTGAGTTGTTCTATTGTAGTTCTGTGGATTTTTTTCTCCTTTATTTAAGTCTACCGCCAGCTTTCGTGTTGTACAAACAATTTTCATAGCAAAAACTCTTAAGCGCTCTTTCAGTCACCCACTCCTAATCATTTCTATATAGTCAACCCTCCCGCTCCCCGCTCTTCAAAATATTTATCTTTAAACTAAATAGTTGAGATTTTGTAATTGTTTTTTATTTTCAATGAATCTTCTTGGTCACGCCCATAAACTAAACTTTTTCTAATCTTTTTGCTTTCATTTAACTAAAAAATGTGTACGTGTGTGTGTGTGTATGTGGCAACTTGGCTGGTGTAATGGAAAAGAGCTTTCCACCTCAATGTTTGAATGTTCGAATGTTTTAAGAATTGTTGCTGAGTTAGTTTCGCCTGCAAGTCTTTGCAGTGCTACAAAACGCTGATCTAATAATCGCTTTAAGGTACACCATTCAACTTACAACTTGCTAAACGATGGCTTCTGTGCCCAAATTGTCTAGCACTAATATTTCAAAAGAGGGTTTTGTACTTGAGAATATGATTGATGTTTCTTTTGTATGTTGGTTTAAGTTTTTTGTATAAAAGCGACTTTTTAGGTGAAAGAATGCCAATTTATAAAAGACTTATTTTGGCACAGCTAGATTGTTAATATCAACTTTTTACTAATAATTTTTAAAATAAAATAAACAAAAAGCTGCTGTAAGTAATTTTTTAAAACTTAAGCTTGTTGAAGAGAAATGGATTGGATTAAAAAAAAGCTTTTTTAAGACATTAATTATACAAGTTTTTAGGGGGGTTTTGAAACTAAAATTTTCAAATCAGTTTGTTTTTAATCTTAAATATTTTACACGAACTTCTTAAATATAATATTTCAAAACTCAAGTTTATCTAGAAGCCAAGAAATCGAGTTCGAGTGCAATTAAAATCGAACATATTTTTAAAACTGTTCTGTTTAAAAGTTTCATAAAAATATTCCGTTTTGTATAAGTCATTCTTTGAGAACCACTTATATTTATTAGAGTAACTCTGAAAATCCTGAAAGTCTATGGAATTTAAAAAAAAAATTAAACTGAAAATTTGCTTTAATTTGGGTTTTACTCGATTTTTATTAAATTTATAAAAAAAAACTTTACAGATTTATGAAAAGTTTTGCAAAATACTTTCTGTATTCTAATAATTTAGTTTTTAAATAAAATTTTAAAAGCTTAATAAATTCAAGTCTAGTGAAAGATTTAAGTAACATTCTTATTTGAAATTTTAAGAACTGAATGCCTCTTCAAAGATTTCGAATGTAGACGTTCGTATAGAATTTTATATGGAAAATATTTTTGAAACTGAGAATTTTTTATATAAATTTTCGGCCAATATTTACGTTTGCTTTTAAATAACATTAATATTTAAAAACGTTTGAAATACAAAATTCTGTTCTTCACTGAACACTTAAATGAAACTTAATATACAAAGCTGGTACATTTAAATTCAGTTTTACCCTTCGTGGTACACATGAGTCAGGCCAAATCTTTTTCAATGCGTTTTCTATAGAAAATCAAAACAAGTGTAAGCGGGAGGGTTTAAAATCCTGGCACTACATTTTTAATGCATTGTTCAAGTTTTGGTGTACAGTACAAATATATTGTAATAGAAAAATTTAAGAAGTGCGAAGAGTTAAGCTGTATTAAGATAAATGGCAAACTGTCAAAACGTTTACTAAAGCTATCGATAAAAAATTAAGTTATGTCAAAAAAAAAAAGTTAAATTGTTCAAATTAAAATTGACATTTCAAGCTTAAAATATTCAAAGTGTTGCTGAATCAGAGGTTTATGGGCATTTTCAGCGATTTACCGCTTTTTGCTTGTTATGTTTTGATGTTTCTTGTAAACAAAAAGTTGACAACAAAACTGAAAAAACATTTTTGTTTACATTTTTTTATAGTTTGCTCTTTCCAAAATTTAATTTTTCCTTCCATCAATTCAATGAATAAAAATTTAAGTGTCATAAGGGCTTAAGAATGATGCCTTTAATACCACAACAGTACAACAACAACAGTCAAAGCAATAACAGTCAGCTGTTGGTTGAGACCACCTTGTTAATAAATACACTTTCTTATGATATTTTTTTTGCGTATGTAGTAGCGCATTATCTTAATTAAATAATACTTTTAAAATAACACCGAAAAAACTAAAACGTATTTAAACACGATTTAAGTTTTCATTTAAATTAACAAAATAGGATTTAAATGCTATTCTAAATTTCGAATAAAGATTACGGTAAAATATCTAAATTGTATTGGGCATCATACTATACAATTTACATGGAATCAGGATACTTTAAGACAAGATATCGCGACAATTTAAAAACAATCTATTGCTAATCTGAAAAAACTAAGCAAACGAGTTGAACACTCTGGTTGTAGAGAATATTAGAAGTTACCATAAGATATAAAACAAGCCTCAAGCTTATCGCAGTTTAAATCTTACCTTATCTTAAAATGGATAATCAATCTAAAAGCTAATTTCGATCTACCAAAGGTTAACATACAATTTGGTTTAAGGATTGATGTCGTCGATGGCTGCGAGTGTAAGACGGCAAATCCATCTGAGGAGATCGTGTGGTTACGATCGAAACATGTCATGGTAACCTACCGGCCAGGGTCCGAGCCCCAGCCCCAGCCACGGTCAATAATGAAAGATTATCAATAACAATTTTCATTATTTTCATGTTGAAAAAAATTCCTTTCTTCATAAAAATAATTTAATGAAAATTTAATTTGATGGACTTGAGCCGAATTAAAATATTAAAAATTTGGATTTAAAACCATAAATAGTTCAACAAAATAACCACAATTCTAAATTTTTTTTATCTCTTTTAAACCACAATCGTATGGTTTAAAAATGTTAACTACAAAATTAACCAATTTGCTATAAACTAACACTTTTAACGACATCTGCTGGTGTTTAAAGCCATCTGTTTTAGTCAGTTAATATTTTTAACGAAACAAATTGTGGTTTATTAACAGTGGTTATTTATCGTTGTACCAATGTAGACGATGAAAAATATGGCTATGAGGTATTAAACCTACAATTCATCCACTTCATGTCACACGCTTGTTTTCCATGATGCTTTTTCTCTATTTATCATGAAGCCAACCATTTGACTCAAATAAAATTAAAAAAATTAATTTAATTAAAATTAAATTAATAAAATAATAAAATAATTAAAAAATTAATAAATAATAAAATCTATTAATTAAATGGTTTTTGTTTTTTTTATTCTTCTTTATTATTTTATCCTATTTTGATGTTTCCCATGGCAGAGTTGAAAATATTTATCAATTTGAATAGAGAAAAATAAAAAAGTGTTTACCATGGTAATACAGAAGTGAGTGAATCACATAGCGGTTAGTGCAAACATCAAAATGTGTGGTTAAAGTGAACACCTTTTAATGTGTTAAAAGTAAGTGAATCGCACTACTGATATAACATTTATTAGTGAGTTTTATATATGTGTTAAATTTGTAAACTAAAATTTATTATTAATGTACTGAAATTCCTTTGTATAAATTTTTGCCAACAAGCCTCAATAATGCCCATCTAGCGCTGAGGTGAAATATTAATATTATTATATTTTATAATTGAACTTTCCTTTATTTTTTACTTTTCAACAGTACATTTCAGCAAATTTTCAGATTTGTTTGGCTAATGATTCAAGAGATATCGAATATTAAAAAAATCGCGTTATAACAAAACTATGTTCAAATAAGCACGCATTACGTTTTCAATATTAGTCCAAATAGAATATTTTTTTTTGTCTACTATCCAATAATAAGTAGAAACAAATTTTGCACAGTCGGCTTGGATGCGATTGTCGAGATTTAAAATTTTATATAAATTTTTTTCACTGTCTGTACTCTTTGATTTTCTTAAATATTTTTTGTATTAAAATATGATTTGTTCCACAAATTTTAAGACCCATTTCGTTGTGGGATTCAAATAACAGCTAATATATTTATTCGCAGTAAATTGTGAATAAAATAAAAGTTATGCGCCGATTACAATGAAATAAACATAATTTCATTCGAAATTATGTTAGGATAAACGCTTTTAAACAAAAACTGTGATTTTTTTTGCATTTTTTTTTAAATTTTTTAACAAAAAAAAATTTGTCTTTTTTTTCTTCAAAAATTCAGTCATATCTCTGAAACTACAGGGAAAATTTATAAACAATGTAAGCACGGCTTAAAGATAATACTATTGCCAAGTTTCGGATTTTTTTGTTAACTGAATATGGTCAACCGTTTTCAAGTTCTTCCAATATATGTAGCAAAAATGTCTTAATTTTGTATATAACGATATATCTCGAAAAGTGGAGCTGCGAACTCAAATTAGTAAAAATATGCAATCAAATTCTAGACCGCAAAATGTCAAAAACAATTATGTTTTATATTTAGAAAAATGTTTAACCTTAAGCCTTAACCTTAACTCAAAAACGGTTAAGTTTAATGAACAAATTAGAAAAATTCCGCAAGAAAATTTCCTTTATGTAAATCCAATAGTACACGGAATGTTAAAAGCCACATGCACATATGGTTCTGACGTCATCTTGGCGACACTACAAAGCCACAATAGCAATTTCGTGTTGTGTGATGACGCCAAAATTACGTCAGAACCACATGTGCATTTAGCTTTTTAAATTCTGTGTACTATATTCCGTGTACTTTACATAAAGGAATTTTTCTTGCGGAGTTTTTTTAATATGTTCATTAAACTTAACTTTTTTTGAGTTACGCGAATATATGTTGTGCAGCCTCCTCCATTTTCGCAATAACGGTATATCTTGAAACCAAGAGTTAACCTTAAAACAGCCAGGTGCCCCGCTTGTCTCCAGAAAAAAGTGTCAAATTGTAGCATGGTGTAATCAAGTACATGGTGCCGAGGAAAGTTTTTTCCCATATCTGTAGAGTACTCTGTTAAGATATTATGACCTTTTTATGGTTTTAAAGACCAGTTTATAAGATTCATAACACATTTAGCGAGATATCTTTTATGTAACATAATAAGAGATATATATTAACGCTACAAAGCATAAAATAGTCTAACTAAAAATTTGCCAAATGCACAAAATTAACAAATTTAAAAATCCAGACAGAAAATATAAAATATAAAAATGCAGCAGACACAAAAAATCCAACGGCCCAGGTCACAATAATAATAAACATTCCCAAAGAAAATACAGGCACGTAAACTACTTCGACATTTTCATTACAGCAGAATAAGTTAGTTGTTAAGAAAATAAAAATATTAAATTCAGTCTTTATGTTTTTGTCTCTGAATCAAGAAAAATAAAAATAAACAATTAAAGAGCCTTCTGCTCAAGCAAAAAATATTTGTTTTATGGAAAATTAAATTTAAAAAAATTAACTTATACACAGAAAAAATTAAAATTTGTCTCTAATCACCAATTTTGTTCCAAATTCATAGAATCAAGCAACCCATTTGTTGATTTTATTATTATATTGATTACTAAAAATTGTATAAATTTGAAATTTTGAATATTTTTTTTCAATAAATGATATTTTTAATTTTAATTAAGCAAATTATCAAAAAACTATGCCGTTTCAAACAATGTGTTGATTGATTTTGACAATTTCCAACAACAATTCCACAAGTTTAAATTATTTTATTTAAACGAAAATTTTTTTTGTTATTTAATAAATATTTTATTTAAAAATTTATTTCAAAACAACTAAAATGTTAATTAAATCAAAATTATATTTTTAATTTTCTTTCAACAAAAAGAATAATTGATTCAATTATCAAATTAATTAAATTTTTATACTTTTTGAACAATTTTTTAATTGATAAAAAACTAGTAATAATTTTTTCAGTGTACATATCTGGCCTAAATCAATATTTATCTGGGCTTCACATTTATATATATTTTTGATTCTTATACTTATTTAAAAAAAAGCTGTATACATTAAAATATAAACTTACAATAATTATTCAAATTCTAAGTTTACGTTGGACAACATTTTACCCATCTAGGAGTCACTTTGTGGCAGTTATGAAGTTTTTTTTGTTCTAATCTACACATGTATATTGTTTATTGATTTATAATAAAAAAAAATAAGTATTTCGTAGTTGTATTTTAAAAACTCCACTTTATTTTGTATATCAAATACATCAATGCAAGTATTTTACCCTGTATAACATAATGGTGGTGCTTAAGTCATCACTTGTATCACTCTTCACACCATCCCTTTCATAATTATGTATTTTATTAATTTTAGTGAACGAGAAAAATAAGTATTAATAAATAGTTTAACAGTTAAAGTCAAATCACCAGCAACCTGCATAGTATTTTATCGAATACACATTAAAAACTATTATGTAATTTAATTTACAATGTTTCTCTATTTTTCGAAAATAAAAACAAACCCTAATTGAACAACTATGCGTATAAGTATTATACAATTTGATTTAGAGTTCAATATTAAGTATACGCAATTTAAAAATATTAAGTGTAGCATATCTTACGGATATTATTAAAAATAGAACATGGGTCGTATGATTATTTATTATGAACAACAATTAAATATAATGTATACAGTGGGAGATTTCGAAAAACATAATTCAAATAATTTTGGATTTTGCAAACGGTTAATCCCATTTAAATAAACTTTCAGTTAGTATAAACCTATCAAGTAGGGCGCCATAGACACCTAAAGTAGGACGCCAAAGGTTCTCAAAGTAGAGTACACCGGGTATTAAAAAATTAAAAACCATAACTACCAAAGTTCTCATAAAACTATGAGAAAGGATACAGAATTAATCTAAAAAACTTTCAACGAGTAGTAAAATTGTACAATTTAATGCAAAGAAACAAATTTAGAAACCAATAAAAAATCTTCTTGACAAAACTTCACCTGTAAATTGATCAAGCCTTTGCTTTATTTTTTACAATTGTTATTGATTTCCTTAACTTTATTTGTAAGAAGATACATGTATAATTTAATTGCTCAAATAATAAATTTTACAAAAGAAAATTAATACGTAGAGTTCTTAAGAGCAGCGATTAACAATAACGCATAAAAATAAACTTAAAATCACAAAAGCACTTAAACTATACAAACAAACACAATTGGTAACATTTACAAAGCGAAAAAAATCTTAACAGCGCAAAATACATACAGGGCCTCGCGGACAATAACAACATAAAAAGTGCGATAATTGGAAATGACATAAGCTATGCTTACAAACCAAACAAAAGATTAAGTGAAATAAACACAAATGCAAAAACACCAATAAATAAACTACAACAAAATAATGTAGTGTTGGAAATACCATGCCAGGGTGACAGTAACTACAGCTGTGACTTAGTCTATATTGGTACAACTAAGAAAAATTTTGGGATTGGCATGGGAGAACACAATACATACATAAATAAAAACAAAGAAAGCAATGCATAATCCCAACAAATATGACAAACAAATCACTAATCTGATTTTGACAACATAAGAGTACCAGACAAGGTAAATAACGAGAGAAAAAGATATTCAAAAGAAAGCTAAAGAACACAACAACTGATAAGCAAAATAATGAATAAAACAGAAGACACTGAAAATTTAAGTGCCTGTTTTAGAATTGTAGGTGTTGCGGCGACAAGGAGGAGGTGGAGGAGTCAACGACCCGGCATTCGGAGACATAAGATTAATCTGTTTGGTCAAAGAACAATCAGGGACAAAATCTGTCCCTCTGAAATTGATTTGAATATGATCCATTTATTCATTTAATCAACCGGATGACTGGATGAGAATGTCAACAGCCTGGTAACGTAAGAACATTGGGAGACGGTGTAATTCCCCTGCGGAAAATGTATGTCAATTGTTTCAAGAGACTGATCCTGGGATTTGTGAAAACAGAAAAATACAAAAAGGAAGAACTTATGACCAGTGAGAGGAGAAACAATAATTTAAAGGGTATATAAAGAACAAAAAGGTACAAATGGTAATGAATAACAGTTTATTTCAATTTAATTCTAGGACTTGTTTTATTGAAATAATATTACCTTGTATTTAAATAATACTCCATTGTGGTAACTAACACTCAGCACATTCATTGAGAATAGATGTGTGACTGGTCAAATTGTGTCAGTTGACCACCTCCAATGACAACCCCACGTAAAAGTGTTAGAACTAGAACCGTTCTCTACCAACTATCTCGGGACTTCTTTGGTGTTAGTTCGCTTCCCTCTAGGGATAGTAACATACCTGTAATTAATTACTGGAACCACGTGAGCGGCGCTTAATTGCTGCTGCCAGTGGAACTTAACCCAACCTAACCTAAAGATTCGTTTTTATAACTTGTTTCGGCTTAAATAATATATAAAAAGAACAATTTTATACAAATTTAGGTTTTTCATTGTAAATTCGCTAAATTTATATGAATTGTATTTTATAAAATTTATTCAATTAACTCAATAAAGTTCTATTGTAGTAAACTATTTTGTAGAACATGGAGGCAATGTTCTACAAATTGAGATGAAGTTAAACTAAAATAGAACGAGATTTTGATTTCAATCATTTACAAAATGACTGTAGGGCTTCCTGTTTTTAAGAGTTGTTCTTGTAAATGTATACTCAAAGTATGGAGTACAGAAAAGGAATATATTTATGAATATAAATTTGTTCGATTTTAAATCCACTTCATATCGTATTACAGAACATACCCAAATATTTAATATTTAAATCTATATATTTATTAATGTTTAAATTACTTAGCTTTTATTATAACTAAAGGGTGTTTTTTGTAGAGCGTCAGAACTTTGAGTTGACATTTATCATGAATTTATCATTATGAATCGACAATAACCAGAACAACGCGCGCAAAATGGAAATTTTAAATTTTTTTTTTTTTTTTTTTTTGTAGAAAATTAATCTGTATATCACAGTTAAAATTTATTTTGTGTCAAAAAGAATAAAATATAAAATAAAAAAAAAAAATATCTCTGGCTCAAAATCTTTAAAGGAATAAAGGATATTCGATTACTGAGAAGCTGAATCAATCTCCAGGGTAAGTAAAGTTATTATTTAATGATTCCTAATGTAATTCTAACGGGTCTTTTATGTCTACATTCTAGTATTTCAAATATCACCAACAATAGGGTCAAAATTCGTTTTGTTATGATGCCGGAACTTCCTAGTGCATCGAGGGATAAGTTTCTTGCTGAAATAGTTAATAATGATATTTGTGATCTGACTTTTTATATATTTTACTGAAAAATTAATAAAAACAACTCTTAAATACAATTTCTTATTCAAATCAATAAGCAATAATATATTTTGTAAATATGACAAACTGCAAATAAAAATTTAATTGTTAACAAATATTTTATTCAATATAACAAACTCATTGTTAAAAATATTTGTTGAGTTTAAACAATTCTTATTAACAAAATTATTTTTTATATTTACATATTCGGTTGTTGATGCCTGTTCAATTAAAAAGTTAATTGTATTGACGAATTGGTATTTAATATGATAATTGATTTGTTGTAATTTTTTTCTGTTCAAATAAGCAAATTTTTTGTTGAATAGGTGTGTAAATAAGCAGAATTGTCGCATTTGGAATGAGAAGATCCACAAGCTTTTGTCGAAACACCATCCACAGAAAATTACTGTTTGGTGCTAGTGTTTTCAATTTCGGTTAACCGGTTATTTCAGTAAATAAGTTTTGAATTGATACTGTGGCATTATTGAAATCTAAAGCAAATAAAAAATTTGTCTTCGACACAATTGAAAAATCAAATAGCAGTTTCGCACAAACATAGTACACAGAAAAAAATTACGACAAATCAATTGTCATATTTTTTTTTTTTTTTTTTTGTTCATTGTTTATTTATTGAATCTTCATATATTAAATATGAACTAACAATAATTAATCAAATCTTATCCTAATACTTTATTTATGTCCTGCCAGTGCCAGACAAAAATTTTGTTTATCACGGGTTCTGTTCACATATATAGGTGCTTATCGCTCTTCTAGTTGGGTAAGTGCTGCAGTGTCTCTTCTTCTTAATCGAGTGTGGCCGCCATGATTTAAAATATTTCGAGCTAGTGGATTTGGGTGTTGTTCAAGCCTTTTTAAATATTTTACTGCATATTTTGTAATCATAGTTTTTACTAATGGCACATTGAGATCCTTATGAATGTTTGAGTTTTTAACGTACCAGGGAGCTGCTGTGATTATTCGAAGAAGTTTATTTTGACGCCTTTGAATTTTTTCGATATTAGAGGCCGAGGCGGTGCCCCATAGTTGAATACCGTAGCACCAGATAGGCTTTAAGATAGAGTTATAAAGTAGAAGCTTGCAATCGAGACTAAGGACAGAATTTCTTCCAATAAGCCAATGAATTTGAATGGCTTTTAGTTTCATTTGAGTTAATTTTGCCTCTATATGGCATTTCCACGTTAATCGCCTATCCAGATGTAAACCGAGATATTTTACATGCGAATGTTGAGGAATTATTTGATTATTGATTGTAATAGGGGGGCAAGATTCCCGGCGCAAGGTGAATGTTATATGTACGCATTTTTGCTCATTTACTATTATCCTCCATTGTCTTAGCCATATTTCTAGTTGAAATATATGATCCTGTAAATAACGAGATGCTTCATAACTGTTTTCGTGTACGCTTAGAAAAGCTGTATCGTCTGCAAATGTTGAAGTTTGGGTGTAGTTGTTTGTTGGCATGTCCGAAGTATAAACTAAGTATAAAAGAGGGCCAAGGATGCTGCCTTGTGGAACTCCAGCGCCAATTGGCTGAGGTGAACTTAAGAAATCTCCTTCTTTAATAATAAATTGACGGCCGACTAAGTAGCTTTCTAACAGTTTGTGAGTGTTTGCTGGTAAATTTTGCTTCAATTTATGTAGTAAGCCTTCATGCCAGACTTTATCAAAAGCTTGCGAAACATCGATGAAGAGTGCTGAGCAATATTTTTTTTCTTCAAATGCTTTTCTTATAACATTTACTATTCGATGAGTTTGTTCAATTGTGCTGTGTGTTCTTCTAAATCCAAACTGATGGTTTGGAATACATCTATTGTCATTTAAAATTGGTGTTAATTTTGAAACTAATAATTTCTCAAACAGCTTTGACATATTTGATAATAAGCTAATAGGCCTATATGACTCAACTTTTGTATGATCTTTCCCTGGCTTTGGTATCATGGTAACTAAGGAAACCTTCCATTCTTGCGGGTAGTATTCAAGCCGTAAAATAGCATTAAAAATAAAAACAATAATTTTCTTTGCTATGCGAGGTAGCTCTAAAAGCATTTTATTACTGATCTTATCAATACCAGGTGCCTTCTTAGTGTTTAAGTCACAAATAGCCTTTTCGATATCTCTTATTTCAAATCTTATGGGAATAGCAGCTCTAGCAGCAACAGGTGGTAACTCGACCACAGTATCGTTAGATAAATTTGGTGTAAATACGTTTTTCAAGTGACTCACAAACAGATTTCCTTTTTCAATATCGTTTCTTGCCCAACTACCATTCAAGTTTCTTAGTGGTGGCTTTGATATAACTGGTCTTTTTAGATTTCTAGCCGCACGCCATAATGAGTAGTCAGATTGTGGAGTTGCATCAAGTTCCTTAAGATATTTTTCTAGAGAAGCCGTTTTCTGGGTCTGCAGTAAGTTTCTAAGCCTTTTTGTGCACTCTTTTAATAAATTCTTAAGTTGCGGGGATCTGTAAATTGTCATATTGAATACCAAATTCGTCAATACAATTAATTTTTTAATTGAAAAGGCACCAACAACGAAATTTGTAAATATAAAAAATACTTTTGTTAATTCAAATCGTTGATATTCAACAAATATTTTTAACAACGAAGTTGTAATATTGAATAAAGTTTTTGTTAACAATTATATTAAATTTTTAATTACGAATTTGTCTTATTAATAAAATATTTTGTTGAGAACTAGCTTATTGCCTTTTGAAAGAATGAAATGCATCTATATTATATCTTTAATTCATTTTATTGAAATAAATAATTAAAAACTACTTCACAAACACCATTAAAATTTATTTCAGCATACTTATTCAGACGTAGAACTGGATGCAATAAGGTTCATCTTTATAAAAGTGAATTTTGCCGCAATTATAGACTTGTATTTGAAAACTAAAATTAACAAAAGACCCATTAAAATCTCTTAATTTTTCAAACCACAACTTTACTTACCCCTAAGATATATTCAGTTTTTCAATAATCTGGATATCTTTTAGCGTTTTAGTGATTAAAACCCGAAATATTTAAAACAAATTTTTTTGACACAAAATAAATTTTATTATATGTATTTATTTTTTAACTGTAACAAATTGTTAATATGACAATTTACAAACATGTTAATAAAGAAAATTGTTAAATATATTTGGAAAACTTTAAAAATGTTCATTAATTACTTAATAACTCTTGTTATTTTTTTCTGTGTAGAGTCTACGTCTACGTGAGGGGATTTCGAAAATGAGAAATATGACCCTTTATAATTACATAATGGTTCTTTTCCGAACTCTTGCGGATATATAAATTATTCATCAAAGTCTTCTACTAAAGACTTTGCTATGGAGCTCTATAAGAGACTATTTTTTATTCTAGAAAATTAAACAATTAAAAGTGAATTAAACTTTGAAGATTTTGAAATTTTATCAAATTCCGAAAGTTTAGAGGAATGATTAAGCTTGACGTCAAACTCTTTTCAACTGTCAGTGAACGAGTCTTCTCGATATCAGCTTTATTAAAAACTAAATCGAAAAACAGCATGCCCGCTTTATATTTTGTTTGCGAAAACAATAAAGCGAGTTGTTTTTGTTTATATTTTGTTTTTCTTAACCTACTTACAACTATAATTAATTTTGAAAGAATTCCAATCAATTGTAGTGGGGAATGTATGGAGAGATGAACTCACTGTTTATCGCTGATGATTTTGTTTAAACTTTGATATTGTTACAAATGGAACAGTTGCTGTAATTCTAATACGCTTAACAGTTTTATTTGGTTTAATATAATAATTATTTTGATAATCTTCTTAAAAACGACGATGGACAGAATGTGAAAAGTTGTTGAAAATTTGTGTTTCAGAGTGCGCCTTCTACGCGCCAGCCGCGGCCGCCACATGGCAGAAAACATAATTAAACATTAATGTCATAAAATTTTCTTTTTAAGTTCATTGATATTAAAAATATATTTCCTTGTTTTTGTTATGTTGTTAACTTGTGTCACTCTATAAAAAACACCCTTTTTTTTTGATTCCACTGTTCCTCATTTAGTAAAAAAGTGACTTTTCAGTGAAAAGCTGACTTATGAACAAAATAAGGCTTACCTGCTCCTTAGTGCGTTTTACTTTTCGCTATCTTCAGTAACTTTTTAAAATTCAATCCGTTCTAAATTTGAATTTTAAAAAATCTATTTATCAAAACGCCAAGAGAACTATTATTATCAGGATTTAAAAGCATCCATCAGCTGGATGCTTTTTATTTTTCCTTTTGCCGCTGCTATTGAAATTTTTAATTTTTTCCCCAATAGCCAATGTTTTGTTTTTCGTTTGTGCAAAAAAGCAAATATCCTTTTTTGTATATTTTTAATTTTTTACAATTGCTTTTTTACCAGCTAGCGACAAAAAAGGCCAGCCACATAAAAAGAAGAGCTGTTTAAAAAAACAAAACTAAAAAATCTAAAAATCAAATTTTCCCTGGCTGGTAAAACCACAGAGAACAAAAAAAAGCCGCACTTATAAGTGCTAAAAGCACCCGATTTATGTGCTAATAGGAATTGATCAAAATTTGTGATACATTCATACATACGTACATACATATGTACATATTTGCACAAAAACGATACATGTGTCAATAGCTAAATAAGTATGTACCTATTGTAATTCTGTGTCTAAGGGATTAACACAGAAAGTTAACCAATCTTCGATTTGATTGCAGAACTGCAGGGCACTAAAGATGCGGAATGATCTTTAGTTGAAGATTGGAATTATAACCACTCATATGAGTGATTATAATTGTAGGATTTGGCCAAAGGAAATAACAAAAAAACAGAATTTATTATTTTTTTTCTAATTGGATTGAAGGGTTATAAACTGGATTAATAGTTACCTTTGGGAATAGTTATGTTTAGGGTATGCAGTATTCCTTTATCATTAACTACTCGATATAATAATTTTGAATTTTAAGGTAGTTTAAATTTTATTCTTTAAGTTAGGTTAATTTGTTTTCTATAAATTAGGTTAAGAAATTTATAATAGTTTAGATTTAAGTAGATAGGCTTAGGTATGAACTGTTCGCTCCTTTTGCTAAGTGATAATTGATCGGTCTAACGACAAAAAAACCTTTATCTAAAACGTATTCGGCTTATAAAAGCCGAACAAGTTTGGAATAATTCCGTAAGTATTTAACGTTACCAATTTAATTACATTACAAGGATTTTTCGTAACGCCATCTATACTTCAATGTTGGCATAATACTAGGAAAATTTACAATATAATTTTACATAAATAATTTACATAATTGATTCGATTTAATTCAAGTTCTAGTTCATTTACGTTAATTGAATATTTGCTTAATATTATTATTTGTTTTGAAATTCATTTTTCTTATTAATTTTACTTTTACTTAATACAATAAATCAATCAAATTCAGTTGGCATACGTAGCCGTATACAATAAAAAATTTATATTGTCTAAACCCAAGTTTAGACACCTATGAATGTGCATACTTAAATTTTGTAAAAAAATTGTTTTTGGTTTTCATATAAAATGTAACAATGCAACGCACACAATTTTTGAAGTGGTTTTATTATTTCATAATTGCATAGAAAAAAAATTCTTGTTGTGTTTGTTTTGCATGAAAAATATCGAGTGTCTCTTTGTAATCATGTGCCATTAACACATTAGTTAGCTTTTTTCGCTGCTTTTTTCTCCTGTATGTGTGGCTGCTAGCCTACATTGGTTTTTGATTTGGCGCCTTTCAGACGGAAGCTGTTTGTTTCATTCTTTTTCCTACCTATTTTTTCCTACAACATACAAGTGATTGCCGTTGCTTTTTGAGTTCCATCAAATAAGAAATTTTTGCCATTGTTAAAAAAGCAAAAGCTGGAAAAAGCCAGTGCCCATTATTTTGCGTGTTTATTTTGCTACTGCTTTTGAAAAGTGCGGGCTTTTTTTAGTAGTGGAACTTGTCGGCTTTTTAATTTTGATTTTTTTAAATTAGGAAAAAGGCAAAATTTGGCTGCTTTTGCTAATATGGCGATAGCGTTTTAAACCCTTATTATTATATCATATGGCTGAAGAACAAACATTAGCTAATGAGTTTTATATTCTTTTTGTAGCTCAGCAAAATCATCAAGTTCCTAAAGGTCTAAAGATATTTTCAAGCAAAAAAAAAAAAGAAAAAAAAAAAAAATAAAAAACACATTTGTAATTACAAAAGCCATTAGGATATTAATAACTTAACGTTTTCCTTACAAAAAAAAAACCACTCATGTTTTCAAAAATTGCTGTGATTAATTAAACACTAAATTGATATTTAGAACACAAATAAAGTAATAAATAATTTATTACGTATATTAAGGTAAAATTTTAGAATAGGCGTTTAAAACGGGTGGGTTATAATTGCGTGTGTGAAAATTTTATTAAAAAGTACGCAAAAGTCACAATTTCTTATAAAATTTGTGTGTATTTCGATATGATTTAAAAAGCTTAAGCTTAATTTAATGCCTGTATTTTTTTTTAAAGATTTAGCTTTAATTTGGTAAATTCCCAATTCAAACTTTTGATTAACTCAAATTAATTGTTGCTAGCTAGCTAGTCTTTTTTTTTAATTTAATAACGTTTACAAAACAAATTTTCTGAGAGACTTCCCAATAAAAAATTGTGCTTCGAGTGAAGCAGGTTTGTAAGGGAGAAATGCTAGAGTTGCGCTTACCATTGAGCTTACGGAAGACATGAATTTTATATGGCGAATTCCCACTTTGAAGCAATACATGTTTGACACATAAAGCGCATTATTCAGCGCATATAAAAATTGTTGTATGTAACGATCGGCCTTAGACACTGAATGTTTTGAAACAGGTTTTTTTAGTACTCTCCCTTACAAACCTGCTTCGCAGTAAGGGAATGCCGTAGCACTTGAAATGTTATGTTTTTTTTATAAAAGTTTATGAGAGTTCTCTCACTTACTTTACTGCATTTCTGTATGTCTTATTGCGTAGGGCATAATTGTGCGCTTATTTTTTTAAATGTACCATTAGTGCTTCGCAAAATGATAACATTTTTTATTGGGTTTGTTCTTCATTTTCGAGCAATTTTTCAGTTTTACTGTGTAAATGTATGTTTTTTATAAAAGCTGTTTAGAGGTCTTTCACGTACTTTACTGCATTTCTGTATGTGTTATTGCGAAGCGCATAATTGTGTGTTTTTTTTTTTAAATGTACCATAAGTGCATCGCAAAATGCTTACATTTTTTATTGGGTTATTAAGCACCTTTTATTTCTTCAGCCATGAACTTAAAAGATAAAAATATGAAGAAAATAAATTTATTCGACACCGACAGACATAAATAAAATGTATAGAAACTAATAAACAAACAAAAAGCTTGCTTATCGATTACAACAAAAAATAAAGTTTTTTTTTCATCATAATATTTACAAGTCTAAAGGGACCCATAGACACATACTGCTCATGCAATCAGCATGTGTTTGTAAATTTGAAATTTTTATTTATGTATGCGACACACAGACAATGCAGTATGAAAAACTTCTGACAGTCGTTTAAATGAACGATTTTTCCAATTTATTTTAATATCAATTTATGTAAAAAGGGTCCCATAGGCACATACTGCTGACAGCTACTGCTTTGGAAAAGGTTTCCTGAGGATCTGGCCAAAGCTACCAGTGAAATGCGCATAGAAGTTAGCTTTTCCTCAGCAATAAATTTTAGTGTATTTATCAAATTTGAAAAATTGGAAATTTAGCACGTCATTAAGAAATCTTATTAAATTTTATTTAATTTTTCGGAATTATTGAAAAAAATATATATATATATATATATATATTTAGAGAATACAGTCTTTTCAAGACAAATGATAACCGAGACGAAAGGTAATTAATACAATTAGAAAAAATTTAACAAATTATCAATAACGACCACTAGACATTTCATTTTGCCGACAAAAATAACAGGAGCACCGTCAATAGTGATGTTTATGTTATTCGTCTCAAACCCAAATCCCATCACTTTCGTTTAAACTCGGTTTACGCTGAATCCAAGATTTTATCTTGGCTACGCCCATGTATTCGCGTATTGTCATCGGAAATATGTATGCCTGCAAAGTTTCATCCATTTGGATTGCGTAAAAGGCTGTTGAATTAAAGTTACAAGATTTGATGCTCCGAAGTGAATGTAAAGAAAAGCATTTTACAGAAAAAAAATTCTGCCCCTAGATTTTATCCTGGATACGCCCATGTATTCGTGTATTGTCACTGGGAGTATGAATGCCTGCAAAGGTTCATCCATTTGCATTGAGTAAAAGGCGGTTAAAAGCATTTAAAAAAAATTCTGCCCCAAGATTTTATCCTGGCTACGCCCATGTATTCGTGCATTGCCATCGGGAGTATCAATGCCTGCAAAGTTTTATCCATTTGCATTAAGTAGAAGGCAGTCATAAAAACATTTTACCAAAAAAAAAAATTTTGACCCCTCCCCCTAAATTTCATCCTGGCTACGCCCATGTATTCGTTTATTGTCACCGGGAATATGTATGCCTGCAAAGTTTCATCCATTTTCTATGAGTAAAAGGCGGTTAAATGAACGTTACAAGATTTGATTTTCCGAAGTGAAGCTAAAGAAAAAAATTAAGTTAAACCAAGCAAAACCATATATTATTAACATTAACAGTTTAAGAGAATAAACTTTAAAGGAATTATACTTCAAGGTTAAAATATAAAGTTACAAAATTGCGCAAATAACAAATATGTATCTTTCAGCTGACATAAAGTATTGAAAAAGTTTATATGAAGAAATTAAGAAAAATAAGAAACCTTTTCATGTTAATTTTTTTATGTAAAAACAAGGATACAAATCAAAGTTCGTTAAAAAATTTCAACTTTAAACGAAAAACTGCAATATAGATATTAAACATTGCGTCGGTATGATTAATACCAAAAAAACTACTTTTATTAAAAAAAAAAAATTCCAATTATAAGAATGCATAAAAAATATTACGTACAATAGAAAAAAAAATACAATTTAATTTCAATTATTTCCCTTTAGCAAAGCTACGTACTAAGTCAGTTGAAATAATATAAAGAAAAAAAGAAAAAACGTGGAAATTAAATAGTAACAATTTGGCAACTACACAATAAATATTCAAGTATGTACACACAGAAAAAAATACCAATGTAAAATTAACATGGAAAAATGTTGATTGAGAATCATATTAAATTTCTGCAAAAATATGCCCTTTCTTTAAATTTATCATTATTTCATATTAATTTTAAATGAAAAATATTAAAATAATCTTTAATCACTTTTATTAAATATTATTCACTGTTAAAAAAAATGAAAAAAAAATATTAAAATATAAATAAATATGGATTCAATATTGAATCCATATAAACCTGTTTTATATTAAAATCAAAAGTTTATCTTGTTAAATTAACATGCATGCATAGTTAAGTATGTTGATTTTTTTATTTTCATTCTTAAAATATGTTATAAAAAGAAGACATTTCCCGTATTCTTTTAATTAAAATTATTTAGTTAAATAGTACATCAAGTTTTAAAAGTAGAATGATGAAGAAAACCATATCTGGCCATTCTGCTGATTGATCTGTTAACAAAGGCGACTACAAAATAAGTGAAACATGTGTTAAGTGTTTTGAATTATTCTTAAATAAATGCATATGTTGTCTCTGAAGCTTCTTCACACTGTTAAAACACACTCAAACCAATTAGTTTCTACATGAAATTCACGTTGTTTCAACATGAAATAACTTTCATTCAACGTGATTCGGATTGTAATTTCAATATAAATGACATTTTGCTCTAACTAAAAAATGTTGTTCGCAAGTAATTATAAAATCAGGTTGAATTAATATGAAAAACGTATGAAGCAAAATCACCACCGACAAATTTAAAATCAACCTTGTTTTCGACGTTTTTAACTTGATTTTTTTCTGTGCATATGAAAATATGGATATGAAAAAACAACAATGTTAGATATAAAACATACTACAATTTCACTACCTATCGTTTGATTTAGCCGCGACCTCGGCGGCACACCACCATCGGATGGTCCAAATTATCTATGACGCAGAAGCATAATTGAATTCTATGCCGCTAATGTGCCCAAATATCTCATCATTTAGCTCTTGAATTGTTGCTGGCTTATTAGGGTGATCGATCGAATAGTATTCGACCGGTTTTAACCGGTTATTTTAGTTTTGCCCAAGTCGAATATTTTAAAATGTAAATTTTTCGAATATCGAATAATCCGGTTATTTTAGTAAAATTAACCGGTTACTTTATTAATGTGTAAATTATATACGTTTTCCTTCCTTTTGTTATAAATGAACCCGTAATTTAAGTATTTTTCTAATTGAATATTTGGCAAACTTAAACTTTTTATAAAAAATGTCAAAACAAAATGAAACAAAAGTCAAAAAACATTATGAGCAATTTAAATACAAATCGCTTATATAAGTGTGTGTTCTTGTAACAAAAACCAAAAACAATTTAAAGTACTACAAAAAAAGTTCAGCTTAAACTGACTTAAAAGAAAATTGTGCCTAAACGGCCCTAAAATGATAAGTTGCAAAGGTTCTTTAACGTCACGACTTATTAATCACTTTAAATTAGTCTACAAGCTTGACATAAATAAACGCCAAGTAAAACTTGACTCTGTTCCAAGTAGTTTTTAAGAGACGGCAAATAATACTTTACAAAAAATACTTTAATAAAAATAATGACTGAAAAACTCTTAAGTAGCTCTAGCATATCTTCATGCTTAAAACAGAAACATACCGGCGGAATCAACGTTATTTGAAAATTCATCAGTTTTATTTATTAAAACACCAAGAACTTAAACCAAATTGAAGGAATCAAAATTGTCCTGGAAGGGTTTAAATTGTGTGATCGACGATTTGAAAGATATTTCATACAAAAAGCATGTTTTCTTGTCTTTAATGCTGAAACAAAAAAAAAATTTAAATATATAATCCTGTATAAGAGGTTTTGTTTGCCACTTTTCAAAAATATGGCTGAAGTTTACTGCATCATATAGACATGCTTAACCAGTAACAAATTAAAACTCATTGACTGGTCAGGTTTTTTTCTGATTTTATCGTCAAATATTTGTGGTCTGAACATACCTTAAGTCATATCTATGGAGTTTTTTGGTTCCATACCTTCGTGAATTGTTTTGTTTTTATTCTTATTTACTTTTTATCACAAAAACTAATTAGATTTTTGTATTTTTATGTATTCGAATTAAAACCGGTTAACCGGTTATTTTTAAAATGTCTAACCGAAAACCGGGTTTTTTAAAATAGCAACTATTCGGAATATTCGAAAACCGGTTATTGAAAAAAGTCGAATAATCGATCACCCTATGGCTTATCGACGTTCACCTTCGGCAATTCTGCTTATTGACGAATCTACTGAGGTGAAAATGTGCCTCATCACTGAAGATGATTTTAATGCCCATTTTCATAATAAGCCTGAATAACTTAAACGCGTTGCTCGATTGTGTATCTTTCCATGGTTCAAATTGAGTTAGTCTGAAATTGAGAAATGTCAAATGAAATGCATCATCATCGGACATTAAAATTTTACTTTATTATAGTCTCCGAGAGTGCGTATTATATGACTTTGTCTATAGATACAAAATAAAACTGAATTGGGGCCTAATTTCAAATTACACTTTTAGGTATATTAAAGTGATTTTTGGGAGGAACTTTCACATTGGTAAGTTTTGTACCGATCTTTACAAAATACGATGGTGCGATATCAAGGCTGATCAAACTATAATTCCCTAAATGTATGCACAAAAGTGTTAATTGTTATGTTCTAAAATATTTTCCAGAGATGAGCTCTTGGTGCGGTAAAGGTTAGCAATGGACCGTTCTTAGTTATATTTGGAAGTGTAATTTCTAGTCATATAAAATGAATTTGTTTAAAATTTAATGGCATCTATGTTAGTTTTTATAACAGAAATATAAATTTCTTAGAGAGATTGTTCCAATTTTGGCTCTTTAACTCTTTTTTTATTAAACAGTCCTGAAATTCTGTAACTTTTTAACGACAAAAAATTGTCGGTATGTAGTCAAATTCGTTAGCTAACGATAATTGTCGTCAAGAGCTATTCTGTAATAAAATTTTAACAATTTTTATAGTATAGTTATAGTTATAGTTATTTATAGTACTTCCATTTATAACAATTTTAGCAACTGTGCATATTTTTCTTATTCTTTTTTATATTTCAATTTACATGAAATGTCAATCTTTTTATGTATACTTTTTTCAATCATTGTAAAATATTCTTTTTTGTGCTCTAAAATAAACGTTTGAACTAACAGGTTATGGGCCCAGAGCTCGCTGTGTTTTTCGGAATATAAAAGTTTTGTGTTAGTCACAATTGTATGCGTTTGTCGCGATAAATTTTTAAAAATGAATTCTCTTTATCAAATTGATAAACTCGGTGAAGACAACTACGACACTTGGTGTGTCCAGATGCAGTGTGTTCTCAGGCATGCAGATTTATGGTGCGTAACAAATAAAAAAATGCTAAGACCTGATGTTGCAGCAGATGCTGTAAAATGGGATCAACTCAACGAAAAAGCCCTAACCACGATCATGCTTTCAGTGAAACCGTCACAGCTTAATTACTTAAAAAATTGCGAAACAGCTGCTGACGCTTGGGATAAATTGGTTGGAGTGTACAAGCCAAGTGGACCATTAAGAAAAGTAAGTCTTTACAAAAAATTGCTTGCACTTCGTATGTCGGATGCTGCCACCATGATGCAGTATTTAAATTCGTTTGTTGAGATTTCTGAAAAACTTGGTGAAGTTGGAATCTCGTTGGGTGATGAGTTACTCGTAATCATTTTGCTTTCTAGTCTACCTAAAGATTTTGAGAATTTTGTCATTGCCATGGAGACTAGGGACGTATTGCCGAAATTTGACATTTTGAAGGTCAAACTTTTAGAAGAGTGGGAACGACGTAACCAGCAAAATGAAAAAGAAGAAACCGTTACTGTACAACAGGCATTTGCATTAAAGTCAAATCCATCACCAAATATTAAAAATAACAACAATAACTTTAAGTGTTACAAATGCGGGAAGCGGGGGCATTACGCAAAGAACTGCCGTACAAAGCAAAAAGAAAAAAATAACCAGCAACAAAAACAACATTCGTTTGCTCTATTAGCTGCGTGCAAAAATGATGGTTTTAGTAAAAGGTCTTGGTGCATTGACAGCGGCGCAACCGCGCATATTTGCTGCGACCGTCAGAAGTTTATATCGTTCGTCGAATGTAGAGAAAAATAATGTTAGCCTCTGACAAGTTTATTGAAGCAGAAGGACGGGGAGATGTACAAATTAATATTCGTGAAGGCACCTTAATTCTAAAAGACGTACTCTTTGTTCCAAGTATGATTGGTAATATTATTGCAGTGTCAAGGGCAACAAACAATGGTTTGACGGTGAAGTTTGAGAAAGAACATGCAACTATAACAAATAATAGTGGTATAGTATTGCTTAAAGCGAATATTTGTTCAAATCTGTTTATTTTTACAGAAGAAATACCTATTAACTATTGTTTGAAGACCAATGGCGCAGTTCTTTGGCATAATCGCTACGGTCACATCAATTTTAGAACCCTTAATGATCTCCGAAACAACAAATCGGTTGATGGTTTGATGTTTGACAACATACCAAAAGATGTTTCGTGCACAACATGTATGCAAAGCAAGATTTGCAGTCAACCATTCTCTGCTAGTGAAACCAGATCAAACAATTTGTTGGAGTTGATACACACAGATGTTTGTGGGCCAATGAACACCCAGTCTGTTGGAGGTGCTCGTTACTTTGTCATTTTTATAGACGATATGTCCAGATGGATTTCTGTGTTTTTTATAAAGCACAAAAATTAAGTGTTCGAAAAGTTTAAAATCTTTAAAACTTTCGTCGAAAACCAAACCAATTATAAAATAAAGGCCATACGTAGTGATAATGGTACAGAATATGTGAATAGAAATTTTGATAGTTATCTCCAACAATGTGGCATTCAACGACAGCTATCCGTACCGTATACCCCACAGCAAAACGGCGTTGCCGAACGGGCGAATCGTACGATCATTGAAATGGCGAGAAGTATGATGTTACATGCAAAGGTAAACGATTCCCTATGGGCAGAAGCAGTCAATACCGCTGTTTATATACGAAACAGAACAACAACGAAAATTTTGCAAGACAAAACCCCTTATGAAATGTGGTATTCAAGAAAACCAAACGTCAAGCATCTTCGAGTTTTTGGTTCACCAGCTGTTGGTTTGGAAAAAACCCAAAATAAAAAGTTTGCTGCAAGAGGCAAAAATTACATTTTCGTCGGTTATTCAACAACGTCCAAAGCATACAGATTGTATGATGTTGATACGAGAAATGTTGTAGAGAAGAGGGATGTAAAATTTTGCGAAGAGATGTCAAACAATACCGACTCATATAATATATCTGATTTAATGGGCAAAGAAAGTAGAAATTCTGATGAAGAAGAACAACAAACCGATGAAACAGACAATGTGGCCCCCAGTAAAACTGAAATATGTGATGATGATGTCAATGCTAAAGCAGAAGTTTGTGATGAAAGTGGTGAAGAATTTCAAACATGCAGTTCCGAAAGCGATGAAGAAAAGAAAAGAAACGGTGAGATGGCATCAGTACGGGGAAGAGGTAGGCCGAAGCTCATTCGATCCGGCACAAAAGGAAGGCCTAAGAAGGTATACCAAAAACTATGTTTTGTTAGAACGAAAGATGTTCAGATTCATCAAACAGTGGCTGAGGCTTATGGAAGCGAATTTTGTGATCTTTGGAAAGACGCAATGGAACGTGAATACCAAGCCTTATTGGAGAACGACACCTGGTGTGCTGTAGAGTTGCCACCAAATCAAAAAGTCATAGGCAACAAATGGGTCTTCAATTTGAAAAATGATGAGCATGGCAACGTTCAAAGATTTAAAGCTCGCCTTGTTGCAAAAGGGTGTGGGCAGGAATTTGGTGTAAATTTCGGTGAAACATTTTCCCCAGTTATCCGGTACTCTACCATAAGAATGGTTCTGGCATTAGCAGCAGAACATAATTTATATTTACACCATGTTGATGTTTCTACCGCTTATCTGAACAGTAAATTAGAAGAAGACGTATATATGAGAACACCCGATGGATTTGAAGATACCATAGAGCCGAACAAGGTACTAAAGTTGAAGCGCACTATTTATGGACTGAAGCAGTCAGGGCGCGCATGGAATGTCACTCTAGATGCAGCCATTCGAGACATTGGTTTTGTACCCTGTAAACACGAACCTTGCCTATATCAAGCGAATGACGGTAACAAAATTAATCTGATAGCGATATACGTTGATGACATCATGATAGCCTGCAGTGATAAGAAGAATTTGGAATTAATAAAGCGTAAAATAGGTGAGAGGTTCAAGATCGTTGATGGTGGTGAGGTGAAACACTTTTTGGGGATGGAAATAGAAAGAGAAAATGAAACCGGTTCTATTGCTGTGGGTCATAAACAATACATCAAAAATCTTTTGCAACGTTTTGATATGGAAAACTGCAGATCTGTAGCAACCCCCCTCGACCCTGGATTTCAAATACATTGCAGTTCATCCGACTGTCAAAAGGTTGAACCGAAAGATTATCAATCGTTAATAGGGGCGCTGATGTATTTAGCAATTTCAACACGGCCAGACATAATGCATTCTGTGGGTAAATTGGCTCAGAGAAATAAGGACCCACATGTTGAGCACTTAAAGGCGGCCAAACATATTTTAAGGTATCTTTCTGCAACATCACATTTCAAATTGGTTTATTCCAAAACAGGTTTACCACCAAAGGCATTTGTGGATGCCGATTGGGCAAGTTGTATGGAAGACCGAAAATCGTATACCGGTATTGCGTTTATCATGGCTGGAAGTGTGATTAATTGGGAGAGTAAAAAACAACCAAACATTGCCCTCAGCAGCACTGAAGCAGAATTTGTGGCCTTGTCTACGGCGGCGAGAGAAGCTGTCTATCTGAAAAGATTGTTAAGTGAAATCCAATGTTATGACGTCAGCCAACCAATATTAGTTTATGGTGATAACTTGGGAGCTCAGTGTATGGCTAAAAATCCTGTTTTACATGGAAGAAGCAAACATATTGATGTCAAATACCTACATGTGAGAGATGTAGTGAAAGCAAATGAGATTGAGCTGCGCTATACTCCAACGGATGAAAATATATCCGACGTTTTAACTAAAAATTTAAATAAACAAAAACACTTAAAATTTGTAAGAGGTCTAGGACTTCAGGAAATTGAATTTAATTAAAATTTTTATATTATTTATATTGTAAAAAAAAAAAAAATATGCAAGTTTGAGGGGAAGTGTTGGAAATAGTACTTCCATTTATAACAATTTTAGCAACTGTGCATATTTTTCTTATTCTTTTTTATATTTCAATTTACATGAAATGTCAATCTTTTTATGTATACTTTTTTCAATCATTGTAAAATATTCTTTTTTGTGCTCTAAAATAAACGTTTGAACTAACAATCGGCAAATAATGTCGGTAGCGAACGACACAAAAAAAGCTCTTGTTAAATAATAACGATAATAAATATACGGTTAACAGATTAAAAATATAGAGCAAAGAATTCAATTTTTAACACAAAAAAATTAAAAAAGTATTGTCGATCAAGCCCGACCCTACATTATTTGGGCGATTATATTTCCGCCAAAAAGGGTATGTTGTGAGGTTAAGATTAACATAAGAGACTTTTGTGCCAAATATTAACTAAATATCTACTACTATAACTATGATTACAACTATGAGATAACATAGTAATAGCTTCTAAGGTAACTTATTATAAGTGTATTCGTCCGAGAGCCGTGGTCAAATATGGACCGATTCTAATTAAATTTGTTCTGCTGATTTTCAATTCAATTCAATTTTACAACATAATATTACAACTAAATATTTTTGGACCTAATTAAACCCAAATGTCTATAAAACAAGATGGGTAATGGGCACAAAACCCTACTCTGGAATGATGTTTGAATGTAGGCTATGAAAAATAAATAACAGCTTTTCCGCTTTTGAAATGGCTCCGTTCGACCTTGTGACAGTAAACGCATATGTGCCAAATTTGATCAAATTACTTCCAAAATCGCGACCTGTAATTTGCGCACAAGGCTATCTTATACAGACAACCAGCCAGCCTGATATAAGGACGAACCTCGTTAGATGTATTCTAAAATTGATTCTGTGTCAATCGGTATACTAAAAGGTGGGCCCAGAACCTATATTTAACTGTGTTACACACATTTGCACAAACACATAATACACTCTTCATACACAGTTGTATGGGTATAACAAGTAAGAGCAGAATGTTTTGCTAGAGTGGGTTGGGCACCTCGAAATTTTTCGCTATGAATAAAAAGATTATAAACTAACATATTTGTTTAGAAATATAAGCAATATTTAAACATTTTCATTCATGTTTTGTTAAAATAAATTTTTTACAAGCAAATATATTTTATATTTTTTATAAATTTCAAAAAATTTCAACATTGACGTTCTTATATTTTAACGATATTTGTCGTCAATATTTCTAAACCAAACCAAAAAAATTTGTTTATTTAAAATAGAGAATAACAAATTCGTTAAAGTAACCGAGAGTTCTCGTTACTTAACGATATCGGTAGTTAAATTAAAAAAGTTACAGAGTTGAGGTACAGGTTATTCCGGTTGTCAATCCAAAACTGCTCAAAAGAACAAGAAACACTTTAACATTAAAACTGGTCTTTTATATTGAGTTGTTCGGAAGTAAGCGCAATTTCAACACGCGGGCAGACAGACGGACAATCTAAGTCAGCTAAGAAATAATCAAGGACTTAGACTTAAAAAAAGTTGCTTTCGGAATGACAATTCTCATTCTATAGCAGTGGTGGAGAAAAATTATTGGTTTTTGTTAAAAAAATTTTTATATTATCATGATTTTAGTAATAAACGATATTTTCATCCTTTCTAAAGGATTCTGCAAAGTATACTTACATGTACAACACAAAATCCATGTATGTAGATGTCATTCACAAAAAGTATCAAATATCTTAAAGTATCTTAACCAAAAATCTCCTTGTAACTAAAATATATAAATAACATAAAACAAAAAATACAACAACAACCTTGCAGAAAATGTTTCTAATCCTCTGAAAAGATTTTTAAAAAAAAATCTTCAGGTTTTTACAGAGAGTTTTTAATTTAGAAATTTCCATACAGAAATGCTGTTTTAGTTTCGAGTTGAAACTAAAAAAAACAACAAAAATAAATAAATTGTGGTCAACCTCTAACTGTAGTTAAGTTTTTAGAGCAATATTTATTTTAAAATTAACTAAAAAAAAAACAAATGTCAATACAAAAACATGCAAATGCTCTTACAAACATGTTCGTACAAGAACATTGTCATTCTACAAATAATTTTGCCTTGAATTCACTCATTAACTTAACAAAGCCAACATGAGCACTTGTATCTACTTATGTTGTATCCTTTTTTTATATTTTTGTAGTGGGGGTGTTCATTTGCTCATCCTTCCATGAATGTGTTTTAATGAATATTTATTTACAACCATTGGATTTAATTGGTGTTCAATAAACATGTTGTTGTCAATGTATAAACAACATAAAAAATCCAATCACACATACAAATAAAAAATTTTTGTAAACAAACACAGTTGGGGGATTCACAAGATGTGCTATCAAGTCATATCGTCATAATGTCCTAAATAATATTTAACAACTGTTTAAAAATAATATTGTTGTGTTTCAAACAAAATACATTTTTTAATGCTGTGTTCATTAATTCGTCATAACTAAACAGTAGAAATCTAAATTACAAGCGGTTGCCCACAGCAGTCATATATACATATTTCTTGTAGTTATTTTAAGACATATGACAACTTTATGACAACCTTGTGAATCCCCCAAGTATATATAACAACTATTGTAAATTAAGGTTTTATTAATAAAAAACAAACCGACGTTATTAACACGGATTTTATTTAAACCTTTGGATAAAGTCAACCACGATATTTAGCTTTACAAGTTATCACGTATGGGATTTAGCAACAACACAATACTCTGGCTTATTTCTTATCTTTAAGATAGAATCTAACAAGTAAAATTTAAAAATGCTTACTTATCAATGTTCTCACTGGTGTGCCTCAATATTATTCACATTATTAATTAATGATCTGCCATCCGTTGCTCAGCACTCCAACATACTCATGTATGCTGATAATGTAAAAAATTTTAATTCGTTTAACAATATTATTGATCAATACTCTTTCAGGGCAGACATTTAATTTTTCTTTCAATGGTGTACTTACAACTTATTGGATTTAAAAAAATTTAGTACAAATAACACTGAAACGTACTCAAACCAAATCTAAATGGTATTATTTTCAAAAATCCCGGAATTTCTTGAAATAAGTATAAAATTCTTAAATCAAGTAAACAAAAAGATTAAAGATTTTGTTGTGTTTAACACTCCGGCTTACGCATGTTTTGATTTTCTATACACATTAAAAAAAGGTCTGGCCAGACTCATGTGTACCACGAAGGGTTAAAAAGTAAATTTGAACTCTTGCTTCTCATTCAGTTTATATTTTTGGTTAAATGTGTACATAAGATTTTTAAAGTTAAAACCATATCGGGCATGATTTATAAGGGAGAAACATAAACGTTTCACTTTTATTTTATATGGCGAGTTCCCACTTTGAAGCAATACATTTTTGACACATAAAGCGCATTATTCAGCGCATATAAAAGTTGTTGTATGTAGCGATCGGCCCTACACACTGAATGTTTTTATACAGTTATTTTATAGTATTCTCCCTTACAAACCTCCTTCGTAGTAAGGAAATGCCGTAGCACTTGAAATTTAATTTTTTTTTATACAAGTTGTTGAGAGTTCTTTCACTTACTTTACTGCATTTCTGTATGTCTTATTGCGCAGCGCATAATTGAGCGCTTATTTTTTTTAAATGTACCAATAGTGCTTCGCAAAATGATACAAAATTTTATTGGGATGTTGGTGTTTTATCATTCTGTAGGGTTTTATACGGGTAAGTAAATCAATCATAATAACTTTTTTTTCTAGTTTCTTTTTTGGTTCATCGAGCAAGAATTCAGCACATACAGAAAAAAATATGTTTGGCGGTTACCATATTCTAAGGGCAACATACTATGGTTGGATTATGTTTGCAGGTAAAAAGATTGCAAAAAGATTAAAGTTTAGTGAAAAAGTGACTATTCAGTGAAAAATTAATATACGAGTGAAATAATCTCTTTTCTAAAGAAAAGAATAATTGACCTTTTAGTTAAAAAATAAGTTTTTACTGAAAAAGTGACTTAATAAAAAAAGTAAATTGTGTAATAAAAGAGTGAATTTTTTGGACTCGATAATTTAAAACTTAATTATTTGTTAAAAAAAAATATATTTTAAATAGTTGTACGTACGTTTTTAATTCAAAGCACTGTTGAGGGTCGATGGCATCGTGATTTTTTGTTGAAAACGTATTTATTCAGTAAAAATGAGAACTTTTAGTGAAAACTTGAGTTTTAAATAAAACTTTGGCTTTTAAGTAGAACTTTTAAATGACAACGTGAATTTTGGGTAAAACACATTTTGACTTTAATCTTAATTTTAACTCCATAATAGAATTTTATTTAAAAAAATTCACGTTTTCTTTGTTGTTAAAGTTCAATTAAAATTTCTGTTTAAAAAGGTTTCCATCTCTTTTCAAGTCGTTACTGACCAACGAAACACCGACAACGATAATAACAAGAGCAACAACTTTTAATCCCAACTACTTAATTCTGTATATTTTTTCTCATACAGAATTTTTTTTTTTATTTTGACAACTGGACCCAATAAAATTCGACGATAAGTTAAAACCTCAATGACTCAATTCTTTTCTGTTTCGTTATTTTTTTAATTTTATTTCGTTTAGCTTAGTTTTATTTTATTTCATTTCATCTTTCTCTTTTTTATTAATTTAAGTCTAACTGTTTTCTAATTCCTTTTTATTCTTTTGTATGTCCCTTCAATTGCTTTTATGTGCAAACAGGCAATTTTAATGTAACTCCTTCAATTATTTGCCCAACATGATTCTTAGTATGTGTTTTCAATTAGGTTTTAATGCCATTTGCCAACTGCCAACTTACTAAATGAGGAGGCATTTTTCGTTACAACATTTTGGATGCTCTTCGAATGTGAATGAAGGGAATCACTTTGACTGCTCACTGTTCTCCCCTCACTTAACAAAGCTGTGCAACATTTTGCGGATTGATGAAATGAAATAAAAGTTTGTGCAAAACTAATTAAGACTAAATTAGTAGAATTATTACATTTTTTTTTTGCGTATTCATATTCTGATCTCTTCATCGAGACTCATTCGCTCTGATTGTCTTGCAATTAAAAGTTTTAAAATTAATGAAACGAATGTATGAGTATTTGAATAAACTCAGTAATTATTTATGCAAGTGTGAAGAAAACATAAATGTTTATGAATTTGCATATTCCAAGCGTTTGTTTTTTGTTTTTCTTACACGGAAAGCCACACGCACATGTGGTTCTGATGTGAGTTTGACTTTATTACAAAGTCAAAATGGCAATTTGGTTTTTGTGATGATGTCAAAACCACATGCGCATGTGAATTTTCACGTTCCGTGTTCTCTAGGCTAAAGTGGATCGAGTTGGCCAGAGACCACCCTCTGAGCCATGTGTTTTATTTCACCCAATTCTGTTAATACTTAATTTAATTTTGTAAGTTCTATAATATAAAAACAAATCAGAAAGTACTAATTGAAAAACAAAAAAGTTCCAAAAATCTGATTTTATAAATTCTAAATGACTGTGAACTCTGCATGTTGAAGTTTGTGTTTCTAGGTTCAGTTTTAATAAAAATTCAATACGCTCCAGTTAAAGAACGAAAAAGTACCAAACAAATCTCTCTGACAGATGCTCATTCACTCAGGACCTGGTATGTGTAAATTCATGTGTCTGTGTCTAATATTACAGGAATTTCAAAAAGATCCAGTTGAAGAACAAAAAAAGTTCCAACAGTTTTCCACTTAAAGATCTTCATTCACTCAGGATAACACATGTCTAAGTTTTTGATTCTTGGTAAACAATAACGAACATTAAAAAAGTATCAGTTCAAGAACATAAAAAGTACCAAAAAATTACCTCTTATAGATTCTCATCAACTTAGAACATTTCGTGATTAATTTATTATTTCTAGGTCCAATATTTACGAAAATTAAAACATGTACCAGTTGTAGAAGGAACAAGTACAAAAAGCTTCCCCTTACAGATTCTTATTCCCTTAGGAGCCCCTAAGACTAGGTATAAGGAATGACTTAAATTCGGTAAAAGTTGCTAAATTAGCGGAAATTCGCAAACTTTTACTAACAGGGGCTTAATAGAAAAGTCTACTTATTATAATAAATCGTTAAAATTTGCGAGAAAATGCAAAAACGAATTTGTGATCGGTAAATAGATAAAAACGAACAAATTGTCGGAAAATAACAAGAAAGCGTTTAAAAATGAGCTATAATTACATCAAAATCAATGAAAAAGTCGATTTTAAATTTTGGGTTAGTTAATGCCTTTTGCGTTTAAGATAACGATATGTTTTTGATATTATTGGATAAAAAACAGTTAAACTAAAAACAAAAATTTGTTTGTTAAAAATTAGAATAAAAGTCGATTCGTCTTACTATCACCAACCCCTTACTACTCTAATTGATAACAAATAAAAGCATGTAGATGTGAAATGCAGAATACCAAAAATGCTGAAGTAATCCACTTTCGAGTGGGTTCGGATTCTAGAACACACCCGTATATCTGCACTCACCAGTTTTTATATGCGCTAAATAAAGCGAAAAGAAAATTTATTGCTTCAAAGTGGGAGCTCGTAACATAAAATTCAGGCCTTCCGTAAGCGAGATGGTAAGCGAAACTCTTACATTTCTCCCTTACATACCTGCTTCGTTGGAAGCTCCATTTTTAATTGGGAATGTAAATCGCTAAAATGAGTTTGTTCAAAAAACTGGGTTAGGGATTTTTGTTTTTTCCAAAAATACTACCATTGTCGTTGCTAGAAAAATTTATATTCATTTAAATTGTTTAAAATGTTTCTTCCAAAGTTAAATTTATCTGTTTTTTTCCATTTTATTTGTGTTTTCTTCTTTTTTTTTTTGGTTTGGAGAATATTTTGTGTGTAAACTTTATTGCTTTTACGTTAATAGAATAGAAAATGTTTCTGAAAAGTAAATTTTTAACAAAAATGTTTTAACTACATTGGATATTTCACTTAAACTGATTTTTGTGTACCACAAAACTCTGTAAACAAGCAAACGTCCAAAAAGCATTAATTAACAAAAATTTCTAGTTTGTGGGTGCGAAAAAGCGTGTTGGAATTAGGGTTCCCTATTTTCCAGCTTTTTCCGCTTACCCGGGAAACATGAATTTATTTTCTATAATTCTCGGGAGCTCCAAGGAGTATTTGGTAAAGAATAATAATATCAAGAAATATGTAAATTAAAAAGTTCAGATTTTATAAAAATTTAGCTTGAAAATGTTTTTGCATGTCTTGCAATATTAATTCGATTAATGCTTTTTTGGAATATAAGTGTATATTTTTTAATTTAATAATTAATTATTATTCTTTAATAAATTATTTAAGGTTAAGGTCACTGTTTTATAAAATTAATTAAAATATTTTTATTTTCAATATCTCGATTTCCGTTGAAAATCTTCTTCAGGAAATTTATATAATAATTATATATAAATTAGAAGCAATAGGATTATAATTTAATAATTAATTTTAAAAAAAATAAAAAAGGTAGAGTTTGAAAAACATGTTTGACTGTGATAGAAACTGAAAAAGTGGGAAAAAATCTACATTTGAAAAGAAAAAATTTACTGTCAAAAATAACTTTTCGAATTGCCCGCCTCTTAACTAAAGAGGTTGCGCTGCTAATTTAAACAGGCATCTGTAAGTTGACTCCAATCAAAATTGTTATTAGCTGTGACATTTAGTTTGTGGATGACAGCCATTGATAGAAGACTTACTCAAATTTTAAGAGAAAAAAAGGGAATTACATGCGCTTATTAAGCAGTCCATGAAATTTTTAAATTAGGCTACAAAACGGCTCGGCATAAAGAAACTTGAATCCAAACCATAAATGAAGGTACATATTTTTGTAACCAGGGGCCTAATTCTGGCAGTCGTGATCGTGTACTTTCTCGATTCTAAAGAATTTTATTTCTTATTCTTTCAGTAGATACTGAACGAATCGAAATTATTTTTTCAGTATTGTAAAACTCAAACAAATGCTTACAAAACAAAAAAATAATTCCGATTCGTTTAGTACTGACTGAAATAATTAAATATTAAATTGCTTTCGAATCGAGAAAGTACTCGATACGACTGCCAGAATCAGACCCCATATGCAATTTTGTTCGTGGAAGGAATAAAAAAATTGGAGTAGCAATTGGGGACTGTAGCAATTCTTATTAGATTCAGTCTATCGGGAATGGAACTACCTATTAATTCGGCTATGCCCGTTGTTGGAGTGGTTGTGATTTGTATCCATTTGAAAGCAGTTAACGAATCGTTACGAATCTATTACAAAAGTCTTAAATTTTAGGATACAACAGAATAGCGATATACAAAATAAGTATGTAGTTGATTATTAGTTCGATGTTAGTTGTGTATACTAGTTGGAAGTTACATACACAGATCATTCTGACATAATTATAATATCGCATATCAGCCCGATAATAAAATAAATAAAAATAAAATTTAAATATCCTAACTCCCCATACATGTTTCTTCACCTTTCGTAATAATTAAGAACAAAGTTAAAACGTCATGTTTAAAAAAAAATAAAACAGCTCAAACATATTTATTAAAGATAAGTAAACTCAGTAAATTAAATAGTAATTGATTTCATCTTACTATAATTAAATTAATATTTTTTTCTGTACTAATAATAAAAGAAATAATGGTCACCCTAAATTACTTAGTAAAACAGATAATTAAGATTTTCAAACTACGACGAAATTATCTAATTGTAATTCAATATGGTTTCCATAGATCTTATATAAAATGTATCCGGTATTGGCAAAAGGTAGGGTGAAAATGGAATAGGTTTTAAGGGATCAAACGTCATATGAATTTTTTAAAAAAAAAATAACAAATTTAAAGTAATTATTAGAGCTGAATATTCATTTAACGTTTAATATAGCATAAAATGATAGGAATGTAATTTTTTAAAATTGGTTGATAGAATAATAAAACTCAGCTTACAGTAATTTGTCCATCGATGTCAGCTGGCGCCAGGAGACTTATCGTATTATATTAAAATAAGATAAACCTAAACCAAAGCTTAAGTGTATGAGGTAAGTTGTAATAGGTTTGAATGAAAGTAAATGTGTATTTGATGTTTTGAATAAGACTTTTTTATTTTCAACTCAGAGAAATGAAGGTGACCATATGCAATTAAGAGTTTTGAGAATTTGAAGTTTAGGAACTTATAAAATTATGTAGAATTTGGAAATTAGAGATTTAAAATTTAGGCACTTATAGAATAATGTAGAATTAGGAAATTAGAAAATTTCAAATTTAGAAAGTTGGAAATAAGATTATAAGAATTAAATAAGTTTTAATATTTGATTGAATTATATAAAAAAAATTGTAACTAACTAATCGATGAAAGATTAATGTAAATGCAGTTGGATGGTGATGGGTTAAAAAAAAACGATTCGGAAAAAAAAACGTGTAAATTTTAAATTCAACGTAAATTTCATCAGGAGAACAAAAGCCTGAATAGAAAGATTGGTCTTCGAATTCCTTTGTTTGGTATAAATTTCAGGTTCTTATTATGAACTTTCTAAAGATATTGGCTTGTTTGAACTTTGCCGCAGGATATTCAACTTTTTCCTGTGTATATTGAGTTTCTTATGCTATCCAACTAAAATTCACTGATGCAACAATATATGCAAATTTCTAAAAGTTTTTTCAAAATCCACCAAATTTAAAAAAAAAATATATTAGATTCTTATCAACAATATTGAATTTTTTTTCCTGCGTTCTAAGACCCTTTCCCGAAATCAAAAGGAATTCGCAAAGGTTGAATTATTAAAATTTCCACAGTAATACCTTTTCTACGACTGTTCAAACTGTTTTATCGAATCAATATAAGAATATGTATATATGCCCAAGTTTAAAGTAATAAAAAAATCAATGCCTTTTCAACAAAAAAACACAATTAAGATAAATTTGTCAAACATTTTTCAATACAGAAAGTTTCTTTACACCCAAACGAAAGCGTAAATAAAAATGTAATTTCAAAGGGCCGTCATCACAAGACAAAGTGAACTCAAGGTTAAGTATCCATTTAAAAAATCACTTAATAATTGACGCTCTCTCGCATTCTAACATAAATAATGTCACAAAATTTTAAGTCCAAAACTTTCGGAAGAAATTCTTGAAAATTTCTAACTAAAACTTCCTGGGAATTTAAATGCAGGGAATTCTTTCACGAATATAAACCCTTGTTAATATGACTTAGTACGTTGTAAATATTAACACGTGCCGTTAAGGAAGTCACAACTACTGGCGACTTCAATTAAGGCCTAAAATGTAGAAGAGGAAGCAGAATAAGACAAATGGTTTGCCTAGTAAAAATGTTTGGCGGTACGTGGTCTTCAAGTAAGGTATATTTCCTCCTCGTTTTTACAGTATTTTTCTCAAAGAATTTTGTAGTTTTTTTCTTTTATAATTTTAACATGGTGTGATTTTTATGCGTATTTTATTTCTTTATAAATTTTTGCTTTTTTCCATTCTATTTATTTCGAGTTTTACGTGTTTATAATGTGCATGTACACAGCGAGTGGATGCCATTCCACTGTTATTTCTTCCTTTTTTGTGCACATTTTTCTTTTTTTCTTTACTTCAGTATTAGAAAGCAGCTAAACGTCCATGACTGTAGTCTGTAGTAGTAGCTGTAGCCATGCTGTGATGTCCTTGCTAAGTTTTTTTCTATTCCTCTCGTTTTCGTCTTCAGTTTTTTTCCTGTTTAATGTCGCCTGCTGCTGCTCAAGTATCATAAATAGTGACACTTGTTTTTATTGGATGTTTTTATTTTGTGTTACGTTGTTTACAATACGTGTTAAAATATTAAAAAAAAATAGATGGAAACTACAAAAAAAACCTTAATGTAAAGTAATGAAAAAAAAGTGGAAAACCATTTTTAAATGGCGTGGATGCCATTGGGTGTATTGCCCAGTTTTTTTTTCTCTTCTTTTAGTTCATGTCGGCTTGTTTCTTTTCGTTTTTAGTACACTCACAATATTATTACAGTAACGGACTGTAGTTTATTTAAGAAATATTCCGTTCAGTCATTTTTAAATAAATAAACATTTAAAATTCCAAGCAAATTTATTTTTAACTGATTCCAACAGTTATTCAAAAAACTAAGTGCATATTAATACGGATTTTCAGTTGCAGTTAATATTGTCCGTTGATTGAGTTAAATTCTTCTTTATGTTAAAGTAAATAAAAATGTAATTTAAAGCAACGAAAAGTTCATTTAATTTTTACCGTCAAAAATTCAACCGCGAATTCCGTAAAAACAAATCAATATTCAGTTATCTTTTATAAATTAATTGTCAAAAAATTAACTACATATTCCGTAATAACAAATAAATATGCAGTTATTTTTTAAAATTTTACTGTCAAAAATTCAACACCATATTCAGTAAAAACAATTAAATATTCAGTTATTTTATATAATTTTACTACCAAATATTAATTTTTACTTATCTATAAAAAATGAATTGCTTGTTTTGTGTAAGCAATACCCATTTTTTATTTGTTAAAATAATTTAGTTAAATAGGTACATCAAATTTTAAAAGTAAAATAATTGCGAAGCCATATCGGTCATGCTGCTGGTGTCTTATAATTGAGAGTTCTTCTGTGAACAACGTGGTCAGTACAACAAAAGTAAAACAAACGTGTGTAACTGGGTAAGTAAATAAAAATATTCTCCCTCTCTCGCTTATAAGAAAAACAAGCGGACAGGTGTCTGTCTTGTATTTTTTAGACATTCGGCTCTTTTGTGGAGTTAACGAAAATTTAATAAAATAACTGAATATTTAATTGTTTTTACTGAATATGGGGTCAATTTGACAGTAAAAAATTGACAGTAAAATTTTAATAAATAACTGAATATTTAATCGTTTTTACTGAATATGGTGTTGAATTTTTGACAGTAAAATTTTACAAAATACCTGAATATTTATTTGATTTTACGAAATATGGTGTTGAATTTTTGACAGTAAAAATTAAATGAACTTTTTACAAAAAATAAATGAAAAATAGGTAGACCGGTTTTTAATTGAACTTTCATTTATTTTATATTACAATTTCAGTTAATTTTACGTACAGAATATTGTGAGTGTAGAGAATTGTCTTAAGGCTGAATAGCTACAACAACAAATACAAAAATAAAGTCTTTCTTAAAGCGATATTTGAAATGATACTAGAGACTTCTATGTGGACAATTTTTACCACAACCACTACTAGAATTGTTTTGTTTTAATGTTCGATTCTAGTCGATTTTATCTTGATCTTACTTTTCTAAATAATGATAATTATTTTGGTTAAAGGTTAAAGGTTTATTCATAAAATATCCAGCAAATGACATACTACACACATCAAGTTTAGGACCCAACAGCTTAAAGTTGTAAATAGTTGACCTTTAGTTTCGTTGATTGATGATTTTGTTCGGCATTATAAACAAATTTTTAAATAAAAAATATAAGCATATAATTTATTTTAAAATTTTAGTTTAATTCCCAATATATCAGTCAATATTGTTGACCATCTTCAAGGATTATAAAGGGTGGTTAAATTTTAAGCGCCTGTGTTGATTTTGAATAAAACACAAATTATTTAGAAAATTTTTGCCATTTCTTTTTATTATGGTATTGGTATGGTTCAGTAATGTATGGGACAAAATATCGACCAAATGGCCGCCGCGAATTCGATTATTCAAATTTTCGATGACGCTGAGGCATAATAGAGGTTCTATGCCGTTAATGTGCCGAATCATCTCATCCTTTAGCTCTTGAATTGTTGCTGGATTATCGACGTGTACCTTTTCTTTCAAATAACCCCAAAGAAAGAAGTCCAACGATGTCAAATCTCATGAACTTGGCGGCCAATTGAAATCGCCACCACGTGAGATAACACGGCCATTGAGTTCGTTGCGCAAAAGAGCCATTGTCTTGTTAGCTGTATGAAACCACATATCGTGCACATCCATATCTTCCAATTCGGGCCATAAAAAGTTCGTTATGAACTCACGATAGCGAACACCATTCGCAGTAACTGCCTGACCGGTAAAATTTTGGAAATTTCTTTATTTTATATAATTCCCTAAGCTAATCAAGCGAAGCTCTACAATTGTCTGCAGGAAAGAAACCAAAGTCACTGGCGGAAATCGAACCCGCAACCCTGGCGCTGTAAGACTAGCTCACTACCAGCTAGCCTACCGGGGTACTCAATACGATGATGCCGCCAGCCCATAAACTGCACCAAACAGTCACTCTTTGGGGTTGCATTGGTTATAAATGTAAATAGTAGAGCGAATAACAAAACACATATGTATACCCGGTGGCGTTTTTGAGCGACTTTGTCAAGTTGATATTTTCATCTATGATTCCTCCTGACAAACTGGGTCTCAAGGCGCAATTTCTATGAAAATATCTAAATGTCAATGAAAGTTCAAGACAACGACACTGCTAATTACAGTTTTGCAGACATTTTTATGAAAGATTCAATGTATAAAAGAAAGTTGAAACTAATCGACATTGTCTGTTATCACTCGATATAAAACGGAACTCTGCTGCAATTTGTCTGCTATTCTTTAATGGTTGAATAACGGATTATTAAATATATGTATGTATGGTATTTTCTTGTTTATCACCGCATTGAAGTATATTGAGACTTGACAACATTGTCTGAATATCGATGATATTGTCTGTAAGGACTCACTAATACGCGGAAGCCTAACGAACAAAATCAGTTCTGGCCATCTATGATATTTTGGACAGTTGCTTAAAAAATTCATGTATGACTTCAAAGAAAATTCAGCATATGAGTCGTTTATTTTGAAAGTGGTTTAAGTCCATTTTTTCTTATATTGAGATATTTAAGGGTTTGTGTTTGATTTGTTTCAAAAATATTGTTAAGTATTATTAATTTTTTTTTATAACTTTGTGACCTTAAACATGTTAGAATATATAACGTAATACGTTTTGTAAACTTTACTAGAAAATTAAGATGTGTTTCAGCTCCTAAAATGGACTTAAACCACTTTCAAAATTAATAAAATTACTTTTTTGTTTGTGAAAAGGAATATGTCCACTTATTTTAAAGAAATTAAATAATATAAATTGTGAATTTTTTATGTTTGATGTAGATGAATGTAATAGCTTTAACATTAATAAGGAAGCTTTTAATTTAGATATAGATTTTTATTTATGTAATTAAAAAATGCTTTTAAAAATAAATATTAATTCATTTATAAAAAAATTTAATTTATATTCATTTATTAAGGATAATATTAAAGATTTTGCCATATTATTTCTCTTCATTTAAATTATGTGTGAGGTTGTTACAATATTCATAGTGCATAGGTGGAATATGCCTTAGTAACTCCATCATATCCTTATACTTAGCAGTGGAAATGGGAGGTACATTTTTGTATAATGGTGTTTATTTTATTCTGTTGAAGTCCCTTGGTCTTTCCCGACAAGGTAATGAGTCGAGTATTTTGAACTCTCTATCCACTTCCAGATTCTTTATAAAACATTTAATAGAGTTCACTTTTTATAAATCGGATCCAACATATCCTTAGCCAATTAACAGGTTCGCCACAAGTGTTTTTTAATCGTTTAAGCATTGCTTCTTCCAGAGGTTTTGTAGAAATCTTCACGTTTCATTTTAATTTATATAAATTCATTACATAAAAGATGACATATATAAATTATTTATTTGAGTGGACTTAAACCGGTTTCAAAATAATTTTTTTTGGGATTTCGTTAGCTAACTAATTTTTAAGTGCCCAAAATCATGCCGATTTTAATGATACCTAGACTTAAATTTTTTATACAAAAAAAGATTATATAGGATTGTGATTATTGTTATCATTAATTACTTTTTTAAAAAAAATGGACATAAACCACTTTCAAAATAAACGTCTCATATGTCATTGATAATTTTACATTGTCCGTATGTTTCATGATAAATTATCATGACGTTCGCCACCGGGTACTCTTTAACTGACACTTAGAAGAAAATGAAAGCACTCACACACAAACAGATAAAGATTATTTTGGTCGCTCAGCATGTTGGATTTTCGTTTCAATTTAATCGCAATTTAAAAAATTAACTTCTATTTTGTGTTATTTCATTTAGTTTTATTCTTATTAAGTAGTTAATACTATTTAATGCAAGTAGGTGAGAGCAAGTGTTTGTGAGTAAGATCCAGCCCTTTAACCAGTATAAAAGTCAACATGATGCCAAATTTAGCCACCGTAAGCGTTTGTTCTTAGTATTATTATCAAAGATATTGGGCCTCATGCATAAAACGTGAGCTTGAGCTCTGACTCGTTTTTTTGAGTAAAAGGTGCTTGTCGTATGCATAATAAAATTTGATGAATTTGCTTTTACTCACTGCTTACGTTTCAACTCGTCTTGCTCAGTTTGAACTAAGTTAGATGAGCATGTGCTCATTTTCATATGCATAAAAACAAGCTTTTGCTTTCTTTTGTGAGCTCTTGCTCAAATTTTGTTGAGCATGCCTTATAGTTGACTCGCGTCCACTAAAAAGGAATCATGGCTGAATATTTTGTACCGCAAAGAAATACAAAATGTTATCAACAGCGTAAAAAAAATTTAGCAAGTGAGAATAAAAAATTGTACAGGTTTGTATTATTAATTATTATTTTTTTTTATTTAATTAATAATAAAATGATAAATACATAGGTTTGATGATAGTAGCATCTGCTGGTTGGCTAATTACTTTTTTGAGGAGTCAGAAGAAACACGTGGTGGGGCCCTCAGCAACTATGATAAAATTAAACTGTATTTAAGATTTTGTGCCGATCCTGGATTCCAAAATGGTATAGCCACAGATATTGGAGTCCATCAATCAACTGTGTCGCGAACTATTGCGGAAGTTGCGAAAATTATATCTGCCAAAGCAAGCGAGTGGATAAAATTCCCGAAAGATGCTGATGAAATAAAAGATGCTCAAATGAAATGGCAAGGAAATTATTGCTTTCCATTTGCAATTGGAGTGATTGATTGTACGCATATCAAAATTAAAAAACCCTCAAATCAAAGCGATGAGTATATTTGTAGAAAAGGCTTCCACTCTATAAATGTGCAGGCAACTTGTGATGGAAAAGAACTTTTTACAAGCGTTGACACATCTTGGCCTGGTTCAGTTCAGGACTCACGTATCTTACGAAATAGCGAGTTATGTAGAATTATGCAAAATGCCACAAACGATGCATTACTTCTCGGGGATGAGGGCTATGGAATATGCCCATGGCTAATGACACCATTCCGGAACCCAACAACTGACATAGAAAAAACATTCAATAAAGTGTTTACAAGGGAACGTGTCATTATAGAACGGTATTTTGGGCAATTGGAGCAAAGATTTTCGATACTTCAATACAAAATTCGTGTATCGACAGAGTTAGCGCCCTACGTAATAGCCAGTTGTTTCATTTTGCATAACATAGCTAAATTTTTAAAAGACGATTTTATCCTTATCAACGACGATTACAACAATAATGATGTATGCCAATTAGAAAATGATATCGAACAACAAAGAGCAAGAAATTCAGAAGCTGGAAAAAACAAAAGGATGATGATCGCAAATTTGTTATCAAATTAGTTTATTATACAAATAATATTAATGGAAATCTTAAATATTTTTTTGGTCTATAAAAATAAAAAAACGTAAATACCCTGTCGGACTTTTATGAGCTAACTCAAAATAAGGCTGACTTTTAACTAACTCATTTTTAACTAACTTTCGAAATAACTCAAATCTGATACAGAAATAAACAAAAATTAAAAAACATACAGGTGAAACTTTATTTTGTTGAAATATTTTTTGTTTTCATTAAACAGAGAAAAATTTGTCAAGTTATTTCATAAAATGAAAAAAATTTAAATTGAATTGTAATTTGACTTAGAATACACATTCGAATAATATGAAAATTTATATGTATAATAAATGTACTCACCATGAGAAATAAATTCCCAGATTCTATTATGTTAAATACATAAAATTTATTATAAATATTAATAAAAATATATACATATGTACATAATTAGTTAATAATAATATAAATATGAAGGGTTGAGTGAGTGTTGACTTGTTCTGATGAACTACAAGCTGCCTAGTTAAACCCAACTATAAGTTAGTCAATTTATACTTAACTCATAGTGCACTCTTACTTTATGCACTACAAGCTTACTCATAATGAGCTAGCTTGTGGTTAGCTGAAACTTATGCAGAGTGAGTGAGTACTGACTCGCTCTGATGACACTACGTGTAAAAACTGAATAGAGTTTAACAAGGGAAATGAGCCAGCTTTTTAGTCACCTGTGACTCATTTCTGGTTGACAATAAGTTAGTTTTAAGTTAACTCAAAGTCCGACAGGGTACATTTCATTGTTTAATACAAAAATAAAATATACATATGTAATTCAATTTTAGGCATTAAATACATATTAATGAAAATCAAAATTCATCTAATTGCAAGTTTCTTTCCACAAGTTTTTCTTGCAAAATTTGCATTTTTGCAGAAAGGACTTTGTTTTGTTTTAACAAAACAAGCCTCTGCAGACTTTGAAAATTCAAATTTTTTGTCTCATCAGTTTCATAGCGGCTCAAAACTGCTGTTGACTTTTTGTTAACCTTCAAAATAAACAACATATAGCAAAATGTAAAATAAAATAAAAAAAAATATTACAGGTTGGTCATCATTATCAGTGCAACGGCGCTTTCTTTGATGTTTTGCTACTGGTGTTGCTGTTCTGTTTGTTTCTGAGGATGTTGTTGCTAGTTCCAAGAGAGAGATGAACTGTAAAAAAATAAATGAAGAGCGAAATCAACAACAAAATTTGAATTCGATAACGTTACACTTACCTGGAAGTTTGTTGGTGGAGGGATTTGAATTAGCACATAGCAATTGTGACAAATCAGTTTCCCAGTTTTTTAAATTTATTTTTTTATTGCCTGTTTTATTTATGTCTATTTTATTTTTTATACGACATTTCATATTAGCTATTTTTTTTATTATATTTTTCCCCGGTAATTCAATTCCAAGTTTCTGCTTAACTTCTTTTACACATTCTTCTATAGTTTGTTTTTTTTTTTTAATTTTTAATACTTGGTAATTGACTCTTTTCTAATAAATATTTATTTTGTTTTATTTTTTCCACTAAAAATTTAGAAATGTCGTAATTTTCTACTTTATTATTATTATTTAGTTCTATTTCTACTTCACTTGATGACATGTTTACACATCAATAACAATTACACGTTTGAACTCCCTTTGCTCAAGTAATTGCAATTGGTTTGAACTCTTTTTTATGCATACGAAATTGAGCCAAAGCTGTTGCTGTTTGATAGAACTCGACTTTATGAGCAATTGCTCACCTGCTTCAACTCAGCTCTTTTACTCGTTTTTATGCATGAGACCCATTGTTTGCTGCTATAAAATTGCTCTTAAGCACACATACACAAATACCGTTAGACACTTGTACAGACAGTTAAAGTCAAAGGCCTCTTTAATTCTTAGTAAGTTTAATTGAATACAGCCTCGAGGTGTAATTTATTGCCGTTTTACCTAAAAAAAAAAAAATTGTCAACAGCAAAGTATTAGATTTGAGTAGCAAAAACAACAATAATATCTTTACACAGAAAGAAAAACACTTAAATTCTAGTCGTACTCAAAAATTCAAGTACGAATAACACTAAAACGTACTCAGAATCAATCCCGGAATTTCTTAAAATAAGTTTCGAATTCTTAAATCCAGTTAAAAAAGATTGACCTTTTCGTTGATAGTTGCCACTCTGAGAGTAAAATTACAAACTGAGGGTTTTAGGCCGAGTTTTTGAGATGTGGATTAAGTTTAAACTTAGCTTTACTTAGTCTGAAACTCGGATTTTTCCTGTGAAATGTAATTCTTTTGTTATTATTTCATTAAAGACCAACATTTGAAGCAAAACTTAGCTGTTCCGTCAAAATTTTGTATACAAACTTGGTAATGGCGGCACAAATCTGTTTTCAGATTAACTAAACCTAGTTTAACTGAGATCTCAAAAACCCAATTTATTAGTCTCATCTCTCAGCAGTGTAACAAAAGTATCGCCCTGACTTTTTTCCCTTAACTTACATATAAAACAAAAACTAAATTATATAATCTGCTTTGTTTTTGTTGGAACTAGAAAATATGGTTATGGGAAGGAGGATAAAGGGAGTAGTACCTGTGGACATTCGACTTCAACTTTTTAAATTGAGAGGGATAACTTTAGCAGGAAGGTTATTTAACATACGAACTATCCCGTCAAAACACAAATTTTCCCTTTTATGTGTTGTACGATGCTCTGGCCAATCGTTCACAAAAAGATTGGGTCTTGAGGAAATATGTGTATTACGAACAGACTAACGCGCTTCGGAATCTAGTGCCCATATTCTGTAAATCTCGTGTCGAGAAATTTTCGATTGAAATGTGAGAAACGAAACTAAATTGGAACAATTGACTGTTTTTCTCACTTAAATAAACTCACGAATAAAAACGGGGCGAAAAAAAATTTTAACACTGAAAACATATAAAAAATGCAAAATGCAAAGAATAATAATAATAATATTTTGAACTTGGCATATATTTTCGTTGTTTAATTATTTTGCTTTTAACATTTAGATAAAATATACAAATGCTTTTAAAGCTCTTCTGCAAGCAACACTTATTAAAGTCGCAACTGATATTATTTGGTATAGTCGACGGTAGAGTTTTCGCCGCCGTCTTGAAAATGTTTAAATTTTGGAAAAATTTAAGTCGCCGTCAACGATATGTGGCCTGGCGTTCTCGACGCCTGCAATGTCACATCGGCTTCGAGTACAATGTTATGCCATTTATAACGTACAAAAACACTTTTATCTCACTTTTCGAGAAACAATGGAATATTTTGTTTCACATCTGTTCGATGCGAGAAGTTCTCACTAACGTTACAGAACATGGGTGCAAATTTCTAATTTCATTTGAGCACTTCCCATTGTTGTAACGATAAAACAGGCAGATTCAACCCGGATTCCGTACACCCAGAGCAAAAAATCATGTTTAAATATGGTCACCTCCAACAATACTATGTTTAAAGAAAATTTTAACCATATTATGTTTAATTTAACCATGCCTATTATTTAGCCTTGCCCTTTTATATATGTAATGTAGTAAATACACGCAATTAAAAAACATGGTTGTGGTAAACATATTCTAGGAGCAACATATTATGACAAGATTCATGCTTATAGTTACCATATTACGATTATTCTTGAATCATGTTATTCGTAATACTACTTCATAATATTTTTCCCTTAATATTATTCTTATCCTGTTAATCATAGAACATTAAGAACTTAACATATTGTTGTCATGGTAATCATAATAAGTTAAGAAGTAATCATATAATGATACAGCACCACTTTCACAAAATTAAAAAAAAAATTAATTTTTAGCATCGATATTTTATTTTGTGGAACAATACTATTTTTTTTTACTTTCAGGCCTATTTCTGTCGCATATTTATATTGAAAACAAAAATAAAAAACTAAAATTTGGTTTTTGTTTTCAATACATAAATAAAATGTATATGGGCATTTCCATTTTGACGTGTCGTAATATTTGTAGCACAAAATGTAAAAAAATTAAATGACGAAGTCAAATTTGTAAAAAGGGTTTTTATATATACAAAGTAATGAAGTAGCTCTACATTCAGAAAAAAAATTAAAGTAATCGACGCTAAGGATTTGCAGATATAAGCAAAAATCTGCCCTGGCGTGACGTTAAAAAAACGGAAGTGGGTTTTGATTGCATTACAAAACTGAAAAATACTGCGAATTGAGCAAGAAGTTTTGAACAAAGCCTTTTTTAGTAAGCTTAGAACTTATATAGATTTATTTTTCAAGCTATCAAATTTAAAAATCTTTGCTCGTTTTAAGGTAAATATGGGAATTTTCAGCTAAAAGTCTACTTTTTTTAATGTAACGCCAGATTGCAAATAAGGTTGTATTTTCGGACCATGTTGTTCAATCGTTATCCTTTTTGTTACTAAATGTAGAGCTAGTTGCGCTTTACTCCAAAATGTAAAAAAGTAAACTATACATATAAAATTTTTTGAGAAACAATTTAAAATACTTCTGGCGTTACATGACAAAAAGTGGACTCTTCGCTGGAAATGCCCATATACGAAATATACGAAAGAAATTTTCTTGTCGACATCGTGGGCCTGGGCCTTAAAGCAAATACAATTTGTTTATTATTTTTATTTCTTCAACTTCTTTTTTTAAATTTTTATTTTTTTTTAATTGTTGTTGTTGGTGTCATGAAAGTAACTGGCACTGGAATGCAGAAAAAATAATGGTGCGTTGAAAGCAGCTGACACTGGTTCACTCTATAAACCCCAGTTGCGGATTAGCCAACGAAGTAAAGCATAGAAATGCAGGGCTCTTTCGGCTGCATTAAATATAAAAAAGCATAGAAAAAATGTGTGCAAACAAATTTATCGGTGATCTGTGGCGAGTATGCTCAATCTCAAGTTTGTTTTTCAGGGAGCCTAAAACTGTTTCAGTAACAAATAAATAATTCGATAGACATTTTTTAAACAAACGACACAACTGATACAAAATCATTTTACAAATGGCGCTAACATAATATTATTACAGTAAAGATATTATGTTTGCTTCTAAAGCATACTATGACAACACGTATAGAAGGCTATCATGTTATGACTATTAAATATCAGGAAATAGTTGTAATTAATATAATATGTTTTAAAAGTTATCATAATTTAGTTGTTAAAAAAAAGGTTTGGTCAACAATACTCAAATTTATAATTGCGATAAACATTGAAATGTTTCCAGTAACTATAATATTGCTGATTGTAAAAAAAAACAATTCGTTGGATACTACAACAATATATTGTTACTATACACATAGAGTAGTTACCGTAACCATATATTTTCTCTGCGTGTAAAATCAAAACGAAACGTATCAAAGAGCATACGCAACACATGAATATTTTTTCTTTACTTTTATTCCGAAGAATTATTCTATTTGACAACAAAATGTTCTTGCTATAGCCATAAAACTCCATACAAATAAGCCTGGCGCGGGGTTTAATTAGAGTGAGTTTTGTTGATAGCCACAAAAAACTCCATTCAAAATACAAATGGGTCAGATAGAACTTGGTGGCAGTTTGTGCCACGCAAATTAGGTGTCTTAAGAGATTCTGATTCCTTAAAAGCTATTCAACTCATAAACACAGATGAGGCACCATGATCCGTTGCGCTTTTATACGTAACCATAAGTCTTTCGGGCATAAAACCCCTATTCTCATGACCCCATTCCGAGATAATATCAAGGGGTCGACCAAGCGTAAGCTTTTTCGGTATAATTGAATATAATTAGTTTGTTATTTAGTTACTCAATACGAACTTTTAAATAAATCTCGAATCGAACACTATCGTTTGCCGCAATCCGCTTTTCGATACAAAACCTTATTCGATCACGAATGCCACGATTTGGCGCCAGAACTGCTTTTGTAACGCTGTGTAAGGAAAAATAATAATTACCTTGAAGAACTAAAAGAACCCCAAACAAATTTAAACGATGTGCTTTTTCTCCAAACAATTTTTTTTTATATACAATAATCCCCTTCTGAATCAACTATTCTTTTACCACTTTTACCCTTTTCCTAAAAAGTTTTTAATACAAAAAAAAAAATGAGCTAAAATACTTTTAAGCTGGAACTTCGTCGTCAAAGTTGAAGCAGTGGAGGCGTTATATATTAAACGTAAATGTGTATGTCCGTTTATTTTTAAATTCTTAATTTAATTATTAATTCTCGATAGTCAACCACCTTTACGTTCTAAAATTGTTGTTTTATTTTCGTCTGACCTTTTCTTTTCAATAACGAAGAAATTATGTAAAGTGCCTACATCGGAAATCTGTTCAGGCATGCAAGCGAATATTAAAATTTTATGGAATTAAAATTGTTTTAATTCGAATTCAATTAAAATTTATTAGAAATTTAATAACAGGTATTTTTAATCAAAAACGTTATTTTCATTTATATAAAACACATACTTTTTTTAAATCATTCATAAGACTGAAAAATTTGTTTAAATTATTAATTACTACTTATTAGTAAAAGAAAAACATTTTTTTAATTTTAAAGTTTAAAATAATTTAATAATTTAAATTTTCTTAGCTTAAAATATTCCTTTAATTAAGGGCATGTGTTTATTTATACAATTCCCTTATTTTTTATATTCTTTTAACTCTAATTGTATTTTCAGTTTATAAACTTGAATGTTTTAGTTATGTAGGTATGAAGTGGAATTTATGTCTTTGTATGTGGCCTGCAGGAACCAACCACGTTTCCTCTTAAGTGTTTTGGACCGCAAAACTAGTCTTGCAACTTGTATTCCTTTATATTTTTCATGTTCAAACAACCCAAACAAACACAAATTTTACTCAAAAATACTCCAAAAATTGTCTTTGCAACACTGCATTGCTTCATTAATTATGAATACAACTCAGGGTTATACATTAATGTTGAGTGACTTGTCCGAAAAACGTAACAAATTCGGTTCTTTTTTACCAAAACAATATGGCTCATTGATAGTCTTATTTTTCTACGCTTGTCTGCAAGAGACCACAGTCTCTGGCAGGAATCGAACCCACAACCCCGGCACTCATAGACTAGCACACTACAAGCTGGGCTACTGGGAAACGCTTTCTTTTGGACTGCCATTTGACTTTAAGGCTTTCAACAATATCAATATAATCAGCCTTTTCCCCTGATTTAGCATGTTTGAAAATTACTAGTTTTTGGCTTTAAGCTTATCTACCCTACACGAAATGGATGACCGAAACTAATACACCCGCACTATTTTTTATTGTTTTTATTGTTACAATTGGCGTTGCCACTCGTGTGCGTTTGTATACCAAATTAGGAATATTTTGCAAAGCCCAAATTTTATTAATCTTTTCTTCTTATATTTATATACATATACTTAATAATATGTTGAATATATCTGTTAATACGTTTTAATTATTATAAGAATTAAGCTAAATTTGTATTAATTAATTAAAAAAAAAGTGGTCGAATTTTGGGAATTGCTGTTGTTAAAAACATTTTAGGAAGAAATGTTTGCTAGTGGCAACGCTAATTACTACAGGAATGAAATGCGTATGTAATAAAGAGCTGCACAGATGTATCTGTTTATATCTGTTTCTGTTTGTTTTCTAAAGTGGATGCGTATGGATGAGTGCTCTTGTGTTTCTGATATGAGTTGATATTGATATGATTTGTAAAAGAGTGGATGTAAGTTGATACAAAAGCGAAAGAGAGTATCATATCTGTTAATATCTGTTTCGCAAAAGCAAAAGGAATACAATAAGTTACTTACTGTACGATGCCGTTATTTTCAATTATTTTTCAACGAAAGAGAGCGTGAATGTATTTATAAAAACAAAACACACAGGCTGCTTGTACTATGGTCGTACAAATTGCCAAGCAACAACAACACTACTAGTTACGTATTATACCTACGACGAAAATACAAGTGGAAGCGCTTGCAATTTTTCTTGATGAGCAGCACGATTAGCCTTTGTGTCTGCTGCGTACATGATTTGTTCTTGTAAAAATGTGTATGCTGCTTTTTTTAAAGCAAACATTTTTGAAAATTTTAGTAACGGTAATATTTTTTTCCTTAAATTCTTTGATGCCTATGGTTGTTTTTGTTAAAAAGACATGTAGACAAAAATTATTTAAAAAAAAATTACTGAAAGAACTGAACACATGTAATTTGTTTTTGTAAAAAAAAACTTGGGTTTTTACCAACCAAAACTATTTTTTTCGTTTTAAGCACTTTTCTTAAATATGTAGGTAAACACATTTGAAAACATTAAAAAAGAAGTATGCTACATTTTATGTGGAAATAACCTACATACATAAATGCAAATGTTACAGTAAGTATAACTGTTGGGTTAGAAAAATTAAAAAACGCACCGAAATTTAAAAAAAATAGCAAACAATCAAGAAAAAAACCCTGAAGAAGACACTCAAAGGAGTGCTGAAATATTGATTTAAATAAATTTTATATCAAAAACAACCCTTAAGCTCGAAAATTTAATAAGTTATACTTTAGGTTTCTTATTTAATATAACCATATTATGTAGAAAAAAATAGAAAATTCATATTAACGTTTTGAAATATTTTTATTTTGAAATGAATTGTTTGACTAACAGTTGAATTTGTGCCCTAACCGCGAAAATAACGTAAGCGGCATAATTTTAGATTTTTGTTTTTTTTCTAAATAAATGACTTTAACGATTTTATAGCAAAAACAATTTTATCCAGGGACCCTATAAAGGAAGCGACAAAAAATCATATAAATATAACCATTAATATTGATTAATTATAGGTAAAGGTTAAAAATTACAATTATTATTTAATATATATATTTTATTCTGGTTATCGTAACCAATTAAAGAAAAAAATATTTTTTTTGGTTATACCTTCATAAATAACCATTAATTGACCTAAAAAATTTTTTGGTTACAAACAACTATTAAACCAAATAATTAATTTTTTGGTTACAAATAACCATTTTAACAAAAAATAAATTAATTTGGTTACAAAAACCCTTAAAACAAGTAAATTATTTTTTGGTTACAAATGTAAATTATACATAAGTAAGAAAGTATAGTCGGTTACTTTTATAAAAAAAGTTTTGCCTAAAATTTTTGTTATTATTACTAATTGGGTTAGGTATCTTCTTCGAATTTTTTTAGTATATGTATGTATGTAGGTTTATTTGATTTTTTCTTTCAATTGGATTTTTTTTGTGAAAAAAGTTCAAATTTAAATTTCAATTTAAAGTTTTTGAATTTAAAATACATAAATTAAAAACAATTCGATAGAGTATAAAGATACAACGTATTAATGTGAGTATATTATAAACATAATATCTCCACTGAACTTTTAACAAAAAAATTCCAATAGGTTTACAAAATATATCGCTCATCCAAAATATAATATATTGTAGTTAATTATGCAGAATTGTTTGCTATGAGTTTATTTTGTTTGTAAATTTTATCTTTATATCTGTTATAATTTCCCCTTTTGAGGAAAATAAATAAAATTTTACAATGAAATTAAATTAATTTTATTTAAAGTATGTAACCAAAAAAAGTATATAGTAAATTTACCTTAAATCTATGGTACAAAATTAAATTTAGATATTTTTCCAAAAATAAAAATATAAAATAACTTTGCTATCATTGGTAAATTTTCAAAGTTTTTAAGTAATTTTAACAATATAATTAGAAACTTTTTCGAATATAGAAATTACCTAAGTTAATAGTTTTATTAGCTAAGAAACTACGATACTGCCATGCTACCCTTGCGCTTAGTTAATTTTATACCATATATTTAGGTAATTTTACCTATGATTTTTTTTGTGTGTATGTATAACAAAAAAAATATTTTTTACTGTAATTGGTTACGATAACCAATATAAAATATATGCGTGTAACGATAATGGTTAAAAATAACCAGATGAAAATAAAAGGAATTTTCCAGTAAACTTAAATAAAATACAATAACCATTATGTTTGGTCCCTGATTTTATCGTGAGCGGCAAATTTAATACAAAATTTATATGAATTAGAATAAAAAAAACTCTCACCTATAAAATTGATTTTGGTGCTTACGTTATTTTCGCGGTTAAGGCTCGAATAATAAAAATGTTTCACACGGAATAACAAACTAAGTGTACCCAGCTAGTTGTGGCGGAGGGTATACATAACAAAAAGCCAACAAAAAACCAGACATGTCGCACACACACACACTGTGTGTTGTGCTGTGCTGTGGCAGTACAAATTGCCGAGCAACAACAGCAACACAAGCGAGAATCGTTGTTATCAGGCCATATTTCACGATTTTTAGGCATTTTGGCGATATTTTCCTCTAAATTATCAAAGTGCCTATTTTTTGAGAAATACTTACAACACGGTAATTTTTGGTTTGTTTTATATAAATTACACGACGCTAGTTGGAAAAACAGACAAGCCGGGCACATGGCGTTTTAAAATAATAATTCGGCTACACTGAATCCAGTGGTACTCGCCGTTTTGGCTCTGGCTTTAGAGATATACCGTTATTTCGAAAATGGAGGAGGTTGGATATTTGTATCAAAAAAATAAAAAAATATAACAAGAAAAATATATATTTTTTCCAATAGATATTTGTAACCAATTTGGTTATCATTAACCAAAAAAAAATAAATTTTACTTTCATTGGTTACCACAAACAAAATAAAATATATATAACGATAATGGTTAAATATTCCCAAATGAAAATAAAGGAATATTTCTCGTTACCTTTACAAAAAATAATAATTTGCAGTAATTATTTTCACTCCCTGAGTCATTTTTTGATTTAAAAACAAACAAGTCCATATAAAACAGTTATTTTTCAACGTAAAAATAAAAGGTCAAATTTAACTATTAAAAAGAGAGTTTTATTAAGCCGTCATAAATTAAAACTCAGTTGAGGAATAAAATATCGAATAAAACTGTTAAAACGAGAATTTTATTCAGCCGTCAAAAAATAAAACTCATTTCAGGAGTTTGACTTTAACCAGCATTTTATTAAACTTATTTTTTGTACATTAACAACCAAAGCGCTGGTCAGATCACTACAATTTCAACGTAGAAATAAAAAAAAGAAGCAAAACATAATGAGTGTTTAGACGTAAAAATTAAAATCCTTCAAAGAGTTGTATTTGTTGATGGTGTGAGCTCTATTTTAGGGCGAATATTTTATGATTTCGAAATAAAACTCTCTTTTTAAGAGGTCATCCAAACTTTTATTTTTTCGTTGAAAAATGATTTTTAACTGTGGAGTGGAGATTTTTTTTCTAGATCACCATAGGTTCTTAAAGAGAACTTTAGAACAAATTTTATGGATAACTCTTATTTACGGTCCTTGCGATTTTTTAATTAACTAAAATTTATTTCTAAAAAGTTTATTTTTATTAATTTTTTTAAAGCATTAGGTAATGGTTAATTGTTTTGCTTTTTTATTTTTGTTAATGTTTTATTGTGTTAAAAATCGTAATAGTAATTTGCCGATTTTTTTATTTAATTTAATTTCTGATTTGCTTTTGAAAATATGCCGATTTCTTTCTGGCATCCCTGGTTGAGATCGTATACAAGTTTTTATAAACTTTCTTATTTTCATCAACTCGCCAACAATATTTTAAAATACAACAGATAACCACAGATATTGTAGAAATACTTATGGTGACAACAGATATTTTTAAGTAAAAAAAAATGTTATGTCATACTCAATCCAAAACCATAAGCAACTGTTTTGGTTTTTAAGATATGGTGAGTGGGCAAAAGCAAAACCATACAATATCAGTTACACTCCTTCTCTCATTTATATCAGTAGTAACAGATAAATATCTGGTGTATCAGTTTCAACAATACTTACTGATACACTCGTGCAAGTCTTTAGTATGTAAGAGTGAAACAACGAATGTATGTTAGAGAGTTTAATTTTTGAATGGAATGTGTAAAATATGTAAAAAATTCAAGATTAATTTTAAAAGCGAAAGGAATTTTGTGAAATTGTGACGTGCGCGCATTATTAAAAATAAATATAAAAAAGTGAAATAAAAATTAACAGTGACAATAAAGAGTGATAAAAAATAATATTTGCCTTGACAGAAAGCAAGAATTGAGTGACAATAAAAAATAACCAGCCAACGCTGAGCCATGGACAGGCAAGCATTGTTCACAACCAAGAGCAAATTGCACTTAAATTGGAAGCCATTAAAGCAAGTGTATGTTGTTTATAATTTTAGTCTTGCATTATATACATATCTTAGTATTTTAATATTCAATGCTTACTAGGCCTCATCAAAGCCAGAACAGATGGCACAAGCTAAAATCTAATGGAGTGTAAAGTAGGCATAAAAAAAGCCCAAGTGTACTTCTGCCGCATGACAGGAGAGACTTCTGATCAAGGGCTTGATGAGATCGCCAGCATGCTCCTCTTGCGGACCACAACAGCAGTGCAAGAAATAAAGGAGAAGCTAGACTCCGATTACGCTCAGGCCATGGTAACAATCACAATATTTTACTTGCTCAAACAGTAATTCAACTTCTTTACAGAAGTTCTATATTCACCTTAAGAAAGTGATAGAAACTTTGTTCTACGCGATGACCGATATCTGCATCAGCAATGCAAGTCATATGACCGGTCAAATGACTGTCACTGTTCTTGTAGGGTACGTTCCTACTAACGAATCTTATTTTGTTACTAGCTGACATCCTTCACATACAAATTTGAATTAGAATTAAACAATAAATCCAGTTAAGCTTTGTATGAATATTTTTATATAAACGACGCAAATGGAAGCAATAACATCGAACCTATGAAGCCAGGTGATCCAAACTGAAAAAATCTAAGTACTTTCGAATTCACAGAGAATTCAAAAAAGAAGCAACTTCGAAGCGAAGCGACACAAACCGGAGTATTGGTGTATAAGAACTGTAAACTAGAACTACTTTGTCAATAGTTCTTATATCAGTAGAATTTTTTTAATGACAGGCACGTGCTAAATGTCTACGGCACAAAGCATGATCTGGTCAGTATACTAAAAAAATTATGCTTCATAAATCTAATGAATCAATTTCATAAAACTTTTTTTCTTTCGAAGTAATTTTTTGGGAATTAAAAAAGTTTTGAATTTACAAGATTTGGTTTATCGTGCTTGATTCCCAATATTTAAAGTTTTCTGTAATCCAATGAAAAATTTCATTACGGGAATGAAATTTTACAAATATAATGAAGCAAATTCATTAATACTAAGAAATTGAGTTTCGTAATTCCGTGAAAAATTTTCATTAAATGAATGACAACTTAATATTACTTCCAAATGGGTGTTTTAAAATTAAAATGAACTATTAATTAAAAGGAATCTTTTGTAACTTCAAATTTTCCATAAAAAAGTCACTAAATCAATGAAAACAAGATAAACTACTCTTACAACAAAATATCATAAATATAATATATTTTCTTCCTATATCTATTGTGAAAACGTATTTTTAATACTATCTTTAGCGATAGACATGAAAATATATGAATAAATTGTAAATTTTAATGTTTCATAACATTAATGAAAAAAATTTATTACGAAAACGAAAATGGCGGATATAAAAAAACATAAATATATAACCATAACAATCATTTGAGTTATACAAGAATGTCAGGAATGTCAGAAAAATACCAAATTTAATCATTAATTTAATGAATTTATGTCATTAAAAATATTAAAAAATTTAATTTTAATATAAAAACATTTATATTAAAATAATGAAAAATTTTTTTTTAAACGCTTGCAACATTTTAATCGATCTTATGAAACATTTCATTAACGGTTAGCCCCCCGTAACATTCTTCATTAATCCAATAAAGAGATAGAAAGGTTGACTTTTAATGTAAATTTTCATTGGATTAATGTCAAAATCCATTGGATCTGTGAAGAAAATTTTTTCAGCATAATACTGATGACAAAGACACTACCCTAAAAGTACAATGACAGTAATGCATCATCTGATGGGCATTGCTGATGGGTATATACATCAGAAGTTTCTACCATTTTATTAAGGGCAATATGAAAAAACTGATGTAAACATTCGTGTACGTGTGATATTTTTACCCACTCATACTTGTAAACTTTAACATGCATACGTAAATTTAATACAAAATAGCGAGTGTGTAAGTTTTGTATGTGTTAGTTTCAATCAGCAATTTCATGAAGTTTAGTGAATCAGTACAGTTTTACTATCGACATATCCTACAGGGTGTTATGTTAGTTTATTAGTGTGTCTATGTACGTTTTTATCTTTATGTAAACCTAAGTTGTATGCACGTAAGAAGTTTAAGAAGCAGCTACATAGGAACCCAAAAGACGAAAAAAATCAATATTTGAAAACATGAAGCATTTTTCCTATTACATGTTTTGGTTGTTGCAATTTGCGTGCAGTTAATTGCATTGACTTGTAGTGAATGGAGGATTTCCTCTTCTAGTTTTCATATGTATATAACATTTTTATATAGTACGAGTTAAGCTTGCAATAACAATATACACAAAAACCTAGAGCTGTAAAGCTGGCGATAGGCGTCCCTTTTAATTTTTTTTAAGTTTGTAAAGAACCATCTCTAGAGTACTGAAAATTTTGAATAAATAAAAGTTTCATCTTTAGGATTGATACGGGTAGAACCGATTACAAATATTTTCAATATCAAACTTTTTCAATCGGTCTGAGAAATCAATGCCACTCACAATATTTGTAAGAAATACTTAAATTAATTTTTTTTATTTTTACATCGACATGGAAATAAAACTACTTAACAGGACCACTTACAGCGTGGACTACGATGTCGACCGCTATCGCTTGCATTCATATTCAGCAGCAAAAAGCGGATTTACGCACAATGATTCGGTAGACAATGGAAGCGAACGATATCAGTAACATGCGTTGAGGTTGTCGAAACAGGCATTTTTTCGCAATATTAAATGAAATTATCTGACTATCCCGCAATGTCGAAAACAAAATTTCTTTCGTATTTTTATATTGAAAACAAAAATAATAATTAGATTTTTATTATTGTGTTCAATGTGGGTTACCAAGTATTAATTTAATATATCTGGACCACCAACAATAAATATTTTATATAATTTTTTTTTTAAGCCACACTACTGACATAGTTTTATTGCTTAAAAAAATGTTTTCAGAAAATTTTATTTTTGAAAAAAAAATTTTTGTTTACTGCTTTGTTGTCATTTGTAGCAACAAAAAAGCAGCACATATCTGTATTTTTATGTGTTATCTAACATGTTTTTGCCGATTTTTATTTTCAAAGTAGCGTTTAAAATTTGTGGAATAGTTGATGTGCAATACAGTCATTGGACAAAAAATTAATAAACTTCGTTAGAATCATGAAACCTCCCAGTAAAAAATGTGCAGGTTTTATGTATGAATTCATGCCTCAAATCGCTTCAAACCTGCTGATAAGATGCCTGATTTTTGTATGGAGTGTTCCCGATTTGGAGGACTATATACTGCTGACAATAAGCGCTTTATTTAACATGCAAACAAAGCACTCCTAAAGCGCTTTTTTAAGGGTTTACTTTATTTCCATATTCATTGATTTTTTGCTTTTAATTGCTTAAATGCGTTGTTTCAATAATTTTCGTAAACCATAATATATTTTTATTATTTTTCGCTTTAAAACCTCATCGTTGTCAGCACTAAAATAGCAGCTTCTTTCTATATTTTATTCTTTATCATTTACTGCTATATAAAAGCTCTCTTTTTGAAGCGCTCGATTATGTGCTTTTTCTCCAGAGTGCTTCAAAAAACCCAAATTTTTTTTACTGGGCTGTTGAACAAGTCGAAAGTTAGTCAGGCGCTTATGAGAACGATGACTTGTTGTCGCTCGCTTAAGTTGTTGATCGACATCGTGGGACAAACTGTAAAATTCTTTATTTTTGCCATATGATTGAAATATGTTGCGAATGAGCTGTTCCACCCAAGGCAAATGCATTTTTTAGGTGGCGTTGAAAGCAAAGCTGTGCTTATTTTTTTCTTACTTAAAGAGAGAAATGTCAAAACTCGCTTGTTTTTTTGACGTATGTATTGTGTTCTTGTAACTTGGTTAAGGAGCTTCAGAGCAGCTGCAGCAGCCACTCTTATTAAAATCATACAGATATCTCCACCCCCTCTTCCCTCTTGCTTTAAGACCAAAACCAGCCCCTAACCGAAAATCTTTAAAAACACAATTTTTGTACTTCTATAAACTACAACCATCTCGTAATCCTTTTGTACTTTGTCAAGTAGTTTTAAAAGAAAATAACATCGCTTAGCTCGCGTGATATAAAAAGTATTCTATTATACTACTTTCACATAAAACTTATTATTAAGTCAATTGGCTTCTATTCAGAAGCATTTTTTTTAATTTTCCATACCTGCTGATTGCTAAAAACCTGCCTGAGAACGTATTAAGCCGTAAAACCAGATTATGCTTTGGCCACCGGCCATATGGAATTTTTAAGACCCTATAAGTAGAATAGGGCCTGAATAATCCTCTTACACTCGTATCTATTCATTGCAATACTTTTTATTTTCGGCCCAAGTTTTTCCCCACTTCCCAGATTTAGCTTGAATTTGTTTTTAAATTAATTCTACTTTAGTTTTTGGATTTCTTCGCATAAAAGGCTTAAAGTTTAAACGTTTAATGGAAGACATAGAATATATAATCTTGACTGATTTGCATAGACTGAAATTATTTTTTATATAACCTAATTCTAAGATTTAAAGGGACTTCTTTTTATCATTTCTTTTTAAGGTTCACCTTAGTAAACGTGGCATATGTCTTTCTACATTCACCTTCTTTTGCATGTGTTTGTGTAAGCTTTACACTTCCTAACTCGCTTTGATTACACACACATGTGGATGTATATGGGCCGACAGAATAAAATAAGGAAAATCACACAAATTTAAAAACAATTGCTTTAACACGAAACAATTAATGTATGTAAAAGTATTTTATATAATAAGCATTTCAACCGCAACAACTAAGAAAGCGTATAAGCACAATCACACACACACAGCTACCTTTATACTTATACTTACACTCACAATATTATTACAGTAACAGTCTGTAGTTTATTTAATCAGTATTCCGTTCAGTAATTTTTGAGTAAATAAACTGTTTCAAATCTAAGCAATTTTATTTTTAATTGATTCTAACAGTTATTCAAAAAACTAAGTGCATAATAATAGGGATTTTTAGTTTCAGTTAAGTCCGATTTTAAATTAATTCTTAACAATTCTGGTACACGGAAAATGTAGCACAAAATTAAAGACATTTAGTGTATAAAAACAAAACAGGAGATTAATAAAAAAATTTTAAAATGTATATAAAAATTTTTCTAATTGTAAATAATTTTTTCTATGTGACAATTGCTATTATTATTTTATGCACGTTATTTTAAATTGTGTATTTATTTCCCTGACGATGATAAACATTGCTGTATCGAAATAGTAGAACTATAAAAAAAATGTTATCTAATTTTTTATATAAAATAGAAAAGCCTCAAGCTTAATAAATTATATTGCAATTTATTAAATGAAAAATATTAAAATATCCTTAAATCACGTTTATTTCATATTATTCACTGGTAAAACAACATTCAGTTTCTTAAAAGTATGAAATGGGAATTAAGCACATTTGAAAGAAACCTTGCTAATTAATTTTTGAATCCCAAGAAAAACTTTAATAACTGATATGAATGTGGCAGTGTAAATTAAACTGAACTGGCAAAATAAAATAAAGTAATTTGTTTTTACTTTTGTTTTTTCTTAACCCACTTACAACTACATTTAAAGTTGACAAAAAATCAACCAATTGTAGTCGGGACTGTAAGAAAAGGTAAACTCACTGTTTATTGTTGTTGTTTTTGTTTAAGCTTTGATATTGTTACAAGTAAAACTGAGGTTTATAATTCTTATTCGCTTAACTTCTTAACTTCTTAACTTCTTAACCACGATTGAAGACTCTCCCTTTAATAGTTCCCCAGTTGAGCGATATTAAATATTTGCATCCAATGGGAGGCATTTCCCCCCCTGCGCCTAACCGTTTTATGTTTATTTTCTAAAGTGTAGTATACCATAAGAGTGACTTCTACAAAGTTTGAACATTCTCACTATTACAGTTCTTAAGATATGCGATATTAAACATTGGCGTCCTATGGGGGTACCACTTCCCCTGCTGCTATTTGATTTCAATTTTGGGGCTCAGAAGATCCTACTACCGAAAGTTCAACAAAATGAGTGCAGCGGCTCTTAAGATATGCGATACTTAATATAAGCATCCTATGGGGGAACCAATTCCCCTGCCCCTATCGTAAAAATAAGTAGCTTAAGAAAATCGGTTCAGTAACTTAGGAGTCTATAAGCCGACAAACAAACAAACATACAAACATTTTTAATTTTTATATATATAGATCAAAAGTTTATCTTTTTTTTTATTTTCATGTTTAAAATTTGTTATAGAAAGAAGACAATTCCCGTATTCTTTTACAGCCTGGCCCACGATGTCGACAAGAACATTTCTTTCGTATATTTTTATTGCAAACAAAAACAAATTTTAGTTTTTTAATATTGTTTTCAATATAAATATGCGAAAGAAATGTTCTTGTCGACATTGTGGGCCTGGCAGTTAATTAAAATTATTAAGTTAAATAGTACATCAAGTTTTCAAAATAGAATGATGACGAAAACGATTTTGGGCCATTAAAATTATCTAGAAAAAAAAATATAAATCATTTCATGTTGTAAATTCCTTCGTTCTTAAAAAAAAATAATCAAATGAAAACTAAATTTAATGAATTTAAGCCTAATTGGATATTTAAAATTATTTTCGCTTTCAGGTTTAATTTTTTTTTTTTTTGTTAAGAACTTCTTCAGTTAAAGAAAAATGATTATCAAAATATCTTTCATTAATTTTCATAAAGTTAATTTTTTATTTTAAGAAACGCCCTTAAATCTTTTATGTTTTCAATTCAGAGAAGGAAAAATAAACTTAACTAAATACTCATTCTGGCTTTGATTCAATATACAAGATTATATTTTTTTGTTCAATTTCAACAGAAATTACGATTTTGTAAAGAAACCAAAAGCAAATATTGCAATTTATTTACTCTGTACCTGACGAACTTCAGCACCAAAACCGCCTTATCTGACACAAAAAGAAAGAAAGGTTTGAACTTGTACTCCTCTGTAGTTACTGACACCACCTGACCCTGTCCTCTTTTTAACTTTTGTTGGTATCTCTCTACAAAATGCTGTAGTAGAAGATGAATAATTTGTTAAAACAATTTTCAAACATTTATTCAAATACAGAGTCACAAATACACGCACACATACATACAGTAAAAATAAATGACAACGGCTAATGCCACGTGAACACAGGTTGAGGGACAAGAAGAGATTTGAAACTTTACAAAAGTACTTAATCAACGAGTTGTATCTTTAAATAGTAAGTAAAACATGGATATACAATATTAGATATGCTCTGTGTGATGGAATGCAAAAAAAAAAGAAATAAAAAGAAGGAAAACATGAAATGAAATAAAACATTTGTTTTTTTTATTCTCATCATTAACCTTCAGTTCATTATAAAATCAGAGGATTAAAACCTAAACAGGCATAAAGAAAGACGGTTGCGAGTTCCGAAGGTAGTTAAGAAGGCAAATAACAGTCTGATGGTCTTATTTTGCGTTTTCTAATTTCCATAATGACGAATAATATAAATATTAAAGCACAATATGACTTATTCAAGTACTCGTTTACAGACCTTCAATTGTGAATTTTGTTTTTAAATTATGTCGCCGTATCTAGCCACAAATTGTAAGTTGTTTTCTACTACAGAAGATACATTTGTAAATGGGTATGCTTATGATTTGTTAACAAAATACTTTAACATAGACATCGTTATACTATGCATTCTTTAGCTCCTATAAGTTGTTAATGTAAATTGATATTATTGAGGTTCTTAATCTTTTTCTGAGAATATATTCCTGTTTTTTTAAATTAGAAAGATCAACATTAAATCTGTTATAATATTTGGCGCTGAGGAATATTTAAATCTGTATATAAGAAATTACAAAAACCAAATTAAAAAATAATATTTTGTATTAAAAAATACCCTTTTTAATAAGACCTTCAGTTAGTATGGCATAATTTTTTAAGCAACTGTGAGGTTTCATCTTTTGTGAAGAATTCTAAGAATTTAGCATTGTTCAAAGCCTGTACACGTACGATGCCATCTATAAGATCTTACAACACTGTGGCATATATTTCCATGTTTTTTTTTTTTGTTAAATAGCTCTTAAAAATCTGCAACATTTAAACACCAATTGTGAAACAGTATAAAATTAACCCTTAAGTTCTTGCAATCAAAATAAATTTTGTGGTTTATGTTCAGATGTATTCCAATAGGTACTTGTTAACTTTGAATTTAATTTGTTAACGAACTATTTCACTGATTATCCAACTGTTACTTTCCTTTTTTTCAGAAAACTCAAAATTGTCATCATGGTAAAGTACACGAGCAATGCAACGTATGCAAATTATAAAAATGTACTCCCAAAATTCGGAGTCGGTGACCGCAACTTAAAGAGCTTTAACTCCAATTTTGGTAGTTATTCTCGCCCTAGTAGGTAAGCAATAACAAGTTTAGTGCAACAATTTGAGTCTACATATTCATGGTGTGGTGCTGCCGTGCCAGTGAGACAACGAGTTGGTCGAAGTGACGAAAATATCGCTGCCATTCAGGCGTCCGTAGCAAACTATTCAAAACAGTCGATCCTCGTCGTTTTCAAGAACTGGGCATCGCCAAGACCACTTTTTGGCGATGGACCATATGACGCGACGTACGTTCTCCGATTGGGCTCTGGGGAAGATGCGCCAAGATGATGAATTTCATCGCAAAATCATCTTCAGTGACGAAGCACATTTTTGGCCCAAAGGTTTCGTCAAAAAGCAAAATATGCGTTATTGATTTGGTGCAAATCCACATGTGCTTTTATGTGCCGATTATTTTTGGCCCGCATTAGAAAACATGGACTGGACGGCACGTGATGTCAACAGGACGTGGCCACATGTAACAGAGCACACTTTACAATCGATTTATTTAAGAGTAAGTTCGGTGAGCATGTTATCTCAAGAAATGGACCAGTCAGTTGGCCGCCTCGTTCTTGCGATATAACGCCTCTGGACCTGTTCTCATTGGGGCTACGTCAAATAATTGGTTTATGCCAACAAGCAGACGACGTTGGAAGAAGTCAAAGCCAATATTGAACGCGAAATAGCAGCCGTTACGGACGAAATGTGTGACCGAGTCATCAAAAATCGGGACCAACGAATCGACCGCTGCCAACGTGCCCGCAGTGGCCATATGAACGAAATTGTGTTCCATTCATAAATGTTTTGATTGTATTTCGGTTCGATCATAAAGATCTGGAAATATCTCATATGGTTGGCGTTTTATTTAAAAAAAAAATTGTCAAGTCCTTATGGAAAACCCGATTGTAGAATTTTGTGAGCTACATTTGCGTAGAAATTGTGGCTATTTTTAACCCTTTTTACACGTATTTTTCTTTTTTTTGACTTTACAATTAATACAGGGTGGCCCAAAATTCGTTATAACTTTTTATTTAAGAAATAATTATTAATTTTTTTTAATATAGTATATAAATGGGGAATATTTTTAGTTAAGTTATGAAAAAAAATATCTCGAACACATTTTCCATAAACCCCGTGTTAATTTTCAAAAAACTAAGGACCAATTATCCCTTCCGATGAAACACCGCACCTAACCGAACACTTAAGTGGGTGTAATTCTCGCTGTTGAACTACTCTCGGATTTTCCGTAGCCCATCTCCTGCAGTTTTCTTATTAACGAACCCACTTAATTGGAAATGGGCTTCGTCGCTCATAGCTAAATTATGAATAAAATTATGATTTAATAAAGCTCAACAAATTGGGCACGTTGTTCAATTGGGTACTGCTCAATTTTGAAAACCCCAAGACTTCTTTACAAAATACTGATAAGAAAAGAAAAAAAAAATTATAATAAAAAAGTTATAAACAATTCAAACCCCGTCGGTAATTTTGGGCCACCCTGTACTATCAATAAAAAAAAATTCACAAAACCTTTTTTTTTCTACAAATAGGAGCAACAATGTTTTGTTATTTTGTACATCGTAAGCTAAAATGCAAAAAACTTTGTAAAATGAAAACTATAAAAAACTGTAAAATTTTTTCTTAAAAAAGGTTTAAATTTTCAACTAACACAGAGATTTAAATAATTTTATACTCTCTCAACGCAAGGATTAAATCGAAAAAACTAAAAAATCTCAAGCGTGATTAAGCAACAGCAAAATGAGTTTTATTCTTCATATTCATGAATGAAAAAGCAGCGAATTTCTCAAAACATTTATACCTACTCAAGAATGAACAATGATTGAAAATTTTGGCTTAAAAGTAATATTTTACTATAAACCAGTAACATTTGCAAATAAGTACATTATTTTATATTATATAACATTTTTTACAGTGATATGTTTCTTTACCTTCTTTGTACCCTTCACCGAAGATAAAACGGGGAATTGGAAAGTGGCACTTCCAATACCAAGGCATTAATGAATTCTGTATATCTGGAGAACATGCAGGGCCAAAGTTTCCAAATAAGGCACAAGCATTTTGGTTACCAATACACAACATCCGACAAAATGTGGGCAGGATTAGATTAAAGATTTAACGTTAAATCGAAAACACCAATAAATCGTAAGAAATGGCCGTTCCCTTGCGATTACGAATTATCGGGATTTATATATATATAACATTTTCTTTTCGAAAAATTTTATTGTAGCAAGTGAAAAAACAACAACATTTTCAAATATTATTTAAAAAAAAAAAAAAAAAACAAAAGAAAATAGAAAATGCCATAGAAATTGAATGAGTTTTCTTGTTGCGGGCTACATTTACAATATTTTGCGTTAATAGTCGTCATTAAAAAAATTAAATAAACGTAAACTTTAATCGTTGGAATAAAAAACAAGGGAAAATATTACGAGATATTGATGGAGCACTTAAATCAAGAAAATACACTTATTTAGAACAAAAGAATAAAATGAAAGGGAAATCAAAATAAAGCTGTTGCAATTGCTCTGGAGGGCTATTTGGAGCACCTAGAAACAAAAGTTCACTTTTATGTAACTTTTAAAATGACCGTTTGATGTAAAAAAACTAAACGAGATTTAATGATATTTGCAATTCATTCATCAAAAATATATTAAACAAATCTCAATATTCTTATTCTTTAAATATGCGTTTATGGAAAAAACATTGTTTCCTTATAAAATTACTTTAAAACCAAAATTTTATCAAATATCAGAACTTTGAAAGAAGTATTTTCGCATATGGATCTCATTGAAACCTGTGAATAATTGTAAACCCAAACCCACTCGAAATTCTTGATTCCAACAAAAAAATTCAAAAATATTTTATAATTTTGTTGTTGCCTTCTACAGAAATTCATATTGAATTTTTAAAGTTCATACGCTGCATATCTTGTGGAATTAAAAATTTTAAAACGCAATATGAATTTCTGTAGAAAGCAACAAAAAAATTTTAAAATATTTTTGACTTTATTTCTGCGTTTTAAACAATTAGGGCTTTAATAATCAATTAAAGGGATTACTAAATTTAACAAGATTTAAAGATGACAAGTTATACCATGGCAAGGGCAGATATAGCGATAAAGGGGACGGCTAATATTTATTTTCACTATAGTGGAATTTTAGTTAGGACAGCATCGTAATACCAGTGCTTGAATAACCCAGGGGGTTGGGGTTTATGACCAAATTTTAATAGTGAATGAAGGGGCCCCCTTTTGTAATTATTACTATATTGTAATATATTCCGATAAATCGTCAGCTCTGCCTTGGTTTGGCGCATATTATGGTTATCGAGGGTAGGCATATCTGATGTGAAAATTGTGTATAAAGCGGGCCCCAAAACACTTCCTTGATGAAACTCCAGCCTGTTTTTTATGAAGTTCTGAAGTCGAGCCATTGACCTTAACGTAAAAATTTCTTTCAGATAAATAGCTTTTGAAGAGTAAATAAAATGGAGCTGGCAAGCATTTTTTAACCTTATACAGTTAACCGGTATGACATACTCTGTGAAATTCCTGTTGAATATCAATAAATTCCGCAGAACAATATTGTTTTTTTTTCGAACGCATCTGTAATATCATTTACAATTCTGTGAATTTTCTCCGGAGTATCGTGTCTGTGTCTAAAACCAAACTGATGTTCGGAGATGATATGATTTTTGTCCATAGCAGGGAAACGCCTTCGTAAAAGAAGTTTTCCGAATATTTTAGAAAATAGAACCAGAAGACTTATGGGTCTAAATGAAGTTGCCAAATTTTCTGGTTTGTTTGTTTTTTTTTGATTATAACAATCTCTGCGTACTTCCATTGCGATGGGAAGTGGTTGAGCCTAAAAACAGAATTGAAAATTAACGTTTTAAATACCACGCATCTATGTGTGAATTTGCTGACAAAATTCTTTTTATTAAGAATTTTAATTTCATTCTTCACTTCGCTAGGAGTACAAAACTTGATAGGAAAATCCATTTGTAGAGGGCAGTTTAAAAAATCTGCTATTTCTTCCTAATGTGTATTAGAGCTAAAAGAAAATGACACAAAAGTGTTTTTTAAATTATCAGCAAACGTCTCTTTATCTGTTCTGCACCACATACCATCAGTATAAGAGATGTTTTCATTGGCCTTTTTAGAAATTTGGTCGCTTTCCAAAGAAGATACTCGTCGTATCTACAATTACTAAAATTATTGTTGGAAGAATTCCAACCAATTGTAGTGGGGAGTGTAAAATCACTGTTCATTGTTATTGTTTTTGTTAAAACTTTGATATTGTTACAAGTAGAACTGTTGTTTATAATTCTTACACGCTTAACAGTTTTATTTGGTTTAATATCTTAAGTTTTTCTTGAATCTTTGGATGAAGTTTCATGACGATCTTATCCCTTTAACAATAAATTTCAGTATTTATATTAAGAATAAAAATTGGGAATTAAGCACGACTAGCAAAATCTTTTATATTAAAATATTGTTTTACCAAAAATTACTTTGATAATTTAATATAACAAAGAAAAAAATTTTAATTTATGATAATATAGCTTAACCCGGTGCGCTTCGCTACACTGCTTTAACCACTTTATCGGTTTAGAGATATTTAATATATGCATTCTATGGAAGGAAGTTCCCCCTGCGCCTACCCGCTTTATTTTTATTTTCAAAGTGACTTGTACAAAGTTTGAACTTTCTCACTATAACAGTTTTTAAGATATCCCATATTAAACATTGGCGTCCTATGGGGGTTAACACTTCCCCCACTGCTATTTTATTTCAATTTTGGGGCTCAGAAGATCCTACTACCAAAAGTTCAACAAAATGCGTGCAGTGGCTCTTAATTATATTTCTATCTATGAGGGGTACTGCTCCTCCCCTGTTTACCCCGACCATTTTTATACTGAAATTTATAGTTTGCCATAGTAGTAGCTTTACTCCCCCTTTAATAGTTCTTCAGTTAAGCGATATTAAATATATGCATCCTATGGGAGGTTTTCCCCCCTGCGCCTACCCGCTTTATTTTTATTTTCAAAAGTGTAGTATACCATAAGAGTGACTTCTAGAAAGTTTGAACATTCCCACTATAACAGTTCTTAAGATATGCGATATTAAACATTGGCGTCCTATGATGTGCATCACTTCCCCCGCTGCTATTTTATTCCAATTTTAGGGCTCAGAAGATCCTACTACCAAAAGTTCAACAAAATACGTGCAGTGGCTCTTATTTATATTTCTAACTATGAGGGGTACTGCTCTTCCCCTGTTTACCCCGCCCATTTTTATACTGAAATTTATAGTTTGCCATAGTAAAAGCTTTAACCACGTTTGAAGACGCCCCCTTCAATAGTTCTTCAGTTGAGCGATATTTAATATATGCATCCTATGGGAGGTTTTCCCCCCTGCGCCTACCCGCTTTATTTTTATTTTAAAAAGTGTAGTATACCATATGAGTGACTTCCATAAAGTTTGAACATTCTCACTATAACAGTTGATAAGATATGCGATATTAAGCATTGGCGTCCTATGGGGGAACCACTTCCCCCGCTGCTATTTGATTTCAATTTTGGGGCTCAGAAGATCCTACTACAAAAAGTTCAGCAAAATGCGTCCAGCGGCTCTTAAGATAAGCGATAATTAATATTGGCATCCTATGGGGGGTACCAATTCCCCTGCCCCTATCGAAAAAATAAGTAGCCTATTTTATTTTTAGGGCTCACGTGATGTTACTGTAAGTTACTGTATGTTACTGTTCAGGAAAATCGGTTCAGTAGTTTCGGAGTCTATAAGCCAACAAACAAACAAACAAACAAACTGACAAACAAACATACAAACATTTTTCATTTTTATATATATAGATTAACAAAAAAACCAGCGTAAGAATTTAATTATTTATATTTAAAATTGACACTAGCTAGAGTTAGAGTTATAGTGTAAGATGTAGAAGCTAAAATCAAAAGCGAAAGAACGGCATTCGGAATTTCGAAGCCGATTTGGCAGAACAACAACATAAGCCTACGAACCAAGCTCCACATATCCAACTCCAACGTAAAATCCGTCCTGTTATATGGATGCACCACTTGGAAGGTCACCAGCGGTGTTACCTATCGATTACAGACCTTTTTAAATTGTTGTCTCAGACGAATTTTGCGTATTTTCTGGCCCCGCGTAATAACGAATGTAGAGCTCCTACGCCAATCAAATCAAATGGATGTGGCTTCTGAAATCAGAAAACGTTAATGGCAAGAGGATTTGCGTTTTTAGAAATATTATTAGATCTAATGGCCTGTTAATTGATTTCGAATGGAGACTTCGTTCTATTAACTTACAATATTTTATAATTTGTTTTTGCTTTAAATGTAAGTTAAGCGAACATAGTCTTCGTTCGGAAATAGATAAACAGCAAAGGCTCATCCTCCTCGGATTCTCTTACTCATTTTTTACAAACGTTTCAAAGGCCAGTTCTTTTAGATTTGACAGAAATTGTACCACCTAAAAGGGTGACCGTGTTTTCAACACTTTCGAAATGCAGAGACATATTAAGTAGGTCAAAAAGGCGTTTTTTCGGAACGATTAATGTCGATACAGCATTGTATCGATGGTCAAGAATTGTAGAGAACCAAAAAGTTTCATTATTTTCTAAAGCCTAAAATCTTTTATTAATAGCTAATGCTAAGTCAGCTGCTAAATTTTGTGACTCTAAACTATTCTCCATCTCTGTTCATTCATTAATTATATGAAACAATTTTATTATTTTGTTTTATGCTCTGCCGCTAAACGTGTTATTTCTCTTAGTTGCTATGCAAAAAAAGACATAGAAATAAAATTGCTTGTTTAAAAATACCAAAAAAAAAAAAATATAAAATATAAAAAGTATCGTCGTATAGGCAGCAAAATATCGCCGATAGCGATATATCGGAAAATCCGAAGTATTTGAGTATTTTAAACTATTTAATGAAATAAACGGATTTAATTTTAAATTTAAAACAGTTTTTTTTAAACCAACTACAATTTACTTGGAAATACTTAAGTTATAATTTCAAATGTTTTATTAAAACTTTAGTACACTTTTAAATCCATCAAGTCCCAGTTTAATGTTTATAATCATCCAGCAGAATCACCTCTCTCTATTTTGATTGTATTATTAATGAATTGAGATAATCTTACTTTTGAGCATCCATTCATTTATATTCACATTTGTATTGAAATTTTAGTAAATTTTACTTCTTTGGCTTTTCGTTGGTTTGATGTTATTTCCCTCTTGGCTTAAAGGTGAGCAGTTATAAATTCCCCAACACTTATGTATGCGAGGAGTTTAGTTGGTAAAGTTATTTGTTTGCTTGTTTGCCAGTTGTATCATGCCAGTCACTAAGGGAATATAAGCCTTTGACCTGAGTTGCTTAGTTTCTTAGTTGGTTTTTGGTTGTATGCCACATAATAACGTGGCATGCAGCAGAATTTTATTTTGTATATCAATATACTAAGAAAATCTCCAACTCTTGCTGCCACAAATAACACAATAATTTAGTTAATAAAGAATGTAAAAAATTAAAAGATGATGAGAAAAAAGCAAACTTTCGTGTTTCCAGCAAGTTAAAAATCGAAAAAGTTCTCCTCTTCTCTTCATCGTCGTCGTCATAGTTGGTAATTGTATTTTTTATGCGCGATTTTTATTGCTGCTGCTACTGCAGCTTTGTTCAATATTTTCCAAAACTACAGTATGGCATGTGCTAAAAAAGTACAAATAGCTGCTTTTCTCTTGTTTATTTCTGGATTTATGTTTTCTCTTAACTTTTTGCTTGGCTGGTTGGTAGTTAGTTTCTTGGTTGGCTGATTCCATTGTTCATTCTAAATGGTACGAGTACTGACACAATAGATGTGTTTGGACATAACGAGTGCAACTAATATGACATTAAAACTTATTTATACTTAATTCAAGATTTTGTATCACAATTTACACCAAAAACTTGACATTCTTTTCCCAAGTGTTTTACTTGTAAAAGTGTAACTTTTCATTCATTTTAGTTCTTACAATTTTCTAAAATCTTCTCTTGTATTTTTTTTTTTTTTTTGTTATTTCATTTTTGTTTTGTTTTTTTTTATCAATCTTTTGCAATTGACAATACTCGTACGCAAAGTGGCACTTCACTTTTACTTATTTTACAATAAATTTTGAATAATTTAGTTTGTTGCCACTGCTCTGTTGGTCTGTTATTATGCTGTTTTGATTTTCTGTTGTTGTTGATGTTATTTTGTTTTTGTTTTAAAGAACTTATTTTCTGTATTTATTATTTGGGAAATCAGAAAGTATCTAACAAAGGATCTGAAATATGTATATCGTTACTTTTCTGCGAATAAACTAAAGTTATAAAAACCACAATGATATCAAAAACTAAATGCATGCAAGTTGTTTTTTTTTTTACAAAACCTCTTGTAATCAAAGTTTTTCTTGGGATTCAAAAATAAATTAACCAGGTTCCGTTTAAATGTGCTAAATTTTCATTTCATACACTCAAAAAAAAAAATCAATCCATCCGTACTCAAATCAATCCGCAGCGGTATTAATAGTACGGTGAGTACGGATTTTCTTGAATCAAGTACAGAAAGATTGATTCAAGTACGGATTTTTAATCCCAAAATACTTAAATTATCCATATTCAATCCCGTTTTCGTACTTGAAATAATCCAAAAATGAGATTGATTTAAGTAAAACTAAGATTGAATCAATCTCAAAATGCATTTCATTCAAAAATTATAAAATTGTTTTAATCCGAACTCGTACATCAAAAAATCCGAAAATGAGATTGATTTAAGTAAAACTAAGATTGAATCAATCTCAAAATGAGCTTGATTCAAGTAATATAAAGTTGATTTTATCCCGAATTCATGATTGAAAAAAACAAAAAAAAAAGAATTTACAAAGAAAAAATGATAATGATTGATTTACTTACCCGTATTACACATTACAGAATGATATAACACCAACATCATGCCCGATATGGTTTTTATTTTAGAAATCTTATGTACATATTTAACCAAAAATATAAACTAAATGAGTAGCATGAGTTCAAATTTAAAAAAAAAACTTTGAAAATAAATTAATTTTCAAAAGTAATCCCATTTAGGATTGTTTTGAGTACGTTTAAGTGTTATTCGTACTTGAAATATTGAGTACGACTCGTACTTAAAGTAATTCCAAAAAACTTGATTTATCCCGAGTGTTTTTCTTTCTGTGTACTATTGATAAACTGGAATTTATTGTTGATGGGATAAGCTATTCCTATGCGCATTTCACTGGTTGCTTATCCAAAGATTTTAGAAAAACTAAAGATATTATAAAAATAAAACTGTTAAGTGAATAAGAATTATAAGCAACAGCTTTACTTGCAACAATACCAAAGCGTTAACAAAAGCAACAATAAACAGTGAGTTTATCTTTTCTGACAGTCCCGACTACAATTGGTTGATTTTTTGTCAACTCTAAATCAACAACTACAGTGGGTAGAGAAAAACAAATATAAAAACAAATTACTTTATTTTACTTTGATAGCATATTAGCTATCAAAGTTTTTCTTGGGGTTCTTGTCGTTATTATTATTTAAAAAAATTATATGAGATTATTACATAAACGAAGCAGAATAATGTCTTTGAACGCAATGGCAAAAAAAAATTAACAAGAAATTTGCAGTGACGAGCAAAGCAAAATCATGAAAAGTTTAAAAATAATTTTTAGCCAACATTATGAATACGAAGATACGCAATGTTTATATTATTTAAAATTTTTTGGTGAAACACCAATTTTGGGTGAAAAGTAAAAGTTGTTGTTTCCGCATTTTGTTGGGGGAAAAAATGTTTAGGTTACACAAAGACATTTAATAGGATTTCAATTTAAATGAGCACAAATAGTTTTTGGTAAATAATAGAAATTAATAAAAAAAAAAAATAATAATTGTCGGGCAATTTCCGATTGAAATGGCGCTTAAGAAGTTTTCGGTGGAAATCTGGTATGCGATGAAAAGGTTTTTTATATAATGTCATACAAAACATGTAGATATTGATTTATGTGCTGCAAATATAATCTTCGTTTGAATATACCACGTCACATTTAGAAGATACGGTACATTTGTGTTTTTCGATGTCTACTTATCTTTCAGGAGCCATCCAGAGTCAAATTCAAGTAATTTAAGCTGATCAAAGCTAGGTCTTTGGTAACTTTTAAGGATTTTCACAAATTAATTTCACTACTGAAGATGTTTTATTTGCACCACAGTTAATTACAAAATTGAGAGATTTTAAGTTTTAAAGTATATTCCATTAGATTTAAAAAATTAACCAAAATAGGGAAGAACTAAAAATCCTATAAAAAAAACAAAAAATATATATAAAAAACATATTTTCGCATTTTTGAAGAAATATCTGCATCGAATGAAACAAAATTTACAACCGGGCTTTTACGCATTACCTTCGAAACAGTTATTAATTTTAAAAGCATTCTTATCATGAATGCAGCCAAAAATTTAGATTTTTTTTTAAACAATGATACATGGCAAGAGGAATGTCGTTCCACCGAATGCAACAAAACTAGCAACAGCTCTATAATGTTATATTTTGCAGCCAGACACCAATTTTTGCTACATTCTGATAACAAACTCAGAAAAAATTATTAGTAGTTTTTTTTCAATTAAAAAAATTATTTAAAAAGCATTTAAATTTAATTAATGTGATAATAGGATCAATTATTTTTTTTAGTTGAACGAAAATTAAAAATATAATTTTGAGTTAACTATCATTTTAGTTGTTTTAAAATAAAATTTGAATTAAAATAATAATCAAATAACAAAAAATTATTTCATTTTAAATCAAATAGAGTGCACCGGTAGGCTAGCTGGTAGCGAACTAGTCTATCAGCGCCGGGGTTGCGGGTTCGATTCCCGCCAGAGATTCTGGTTTCATTCCTGCAGACAAGCATAAAGCTTCGCGGGATTTGCTTAGGATAATTAAAAAAAAAAAAAAAAAAAAAAATAATTAAAACTTCTGAAATTGTTGTTGGAAATTGTAAAAATCAATCAACACATTGTTTGAAATGGCAAAGTTTTTTGATCATTTTTTTAATTAAAATTAAAAATATCATTTATTGAAAAAAAAAATATTCAAAATACAAAATTTTTACAATTTTAAGTAATCAATATAATCATTTTGGTAATAGGTGCAAAATCAACAAATGGGTTGCTTGATTCTATGAATTTGGAATGAATTTGGTGATTAGAGAAATTTTTTAATTTTTTTGTGAAGGTAGCTAAGAATTAAAATAATTTTATTTCGGGATTTATTAAGGGTTGGCATATCCTTGCGCCGAATTTTCTCAAACTTTAAATTTTCTAACTTAGACACAAAGTATCAGTATACACAAGTCATCTTTCTACGATAACTGACCTAATTTTTCCGATTCACTATATTGCTGATTCATTTATAGAAGGGGTGGAGGCAAGAAAAATATTTTTAATGCAATTAAATTATAAAAGCATAAACAAATTAGGATGAGTAAATTAGCACTTTTTCCCATCCGTCAACGTGTGAGCCGTCATCCTGCTAACCCAACAAACGAAAAATATTGTTGAGGAAATAGTCGCGAATTATATCGTATATAAGGAGTTAGTTCTTTTTCTTTCATACAAATTTATATTGTACTAAAACTAATGAAATTTTAATAACTTAGTACCACTTTTTTCTTTCTGACTGAAAATAGAAACAAATCTGTATCTTTTTTTAAATCAAAAAGAAAATACAAATACACTTTAACAGAAACAATTCCAAAGAGATAGTTCAATCTAAACTGCATCCAATATGTTCGGTGGCTTACTACAATTCCATAATGTATATTTGCGTAAGCGTTTTTTTTTATGGCGGGTTTTATACACCAAAAGGTATTGTTTTATATACAAAAGTATGTATGAAGGTATATAATATATAAATAATTTAAAACACTCTGTAGGAAGAGTATATATTTATCGTACATATAACGTTAATATCCATATGTGAATGTGTGAATAAGCACATACTACTGTCTTATCTGATACTTTCAAATATCAAGCTGTGCAAAAACAGTCAGTCAAGCCCGACCATCTATACTCTACACCACATAAAAACTATGTTTGCTAGTGATTGACTTGGAAGGCTAGGTGATAGTGAGCCGGTCTATCAGTCCGAAGGTTGTGGGTTCGATTCCCGCCAGAGGCTCTGGTCTGTTTCACTTCAACGGGATAAAGGTCTACGTTACTATTGCTCGGTGAATTAAGTAAAAATATAATTTGTAATTGGATTAGTTAATTAAATTAATGTACTTGTATTATTAAATAAATAAATGTTTTTGCTTTTGTACCATTTTTTGGAGTCCACGGGCAATCATGAATCCGCCTAAAATTATGTTATCAGGTTAAGATTCATGTAAAAGTTCTTTGTGCCGAATATTATTCAGATATCTGCATTTATATGAGATTTAAGGATAGATTTTACCAGAAAACATTTTGTCATGACATAGCAGCTATCGTTAAATTAATTATCGCCAATTTGTATGTTACAAGGAAGTTATGCAATTTACAAATATTTTCGGAAGTAGTATTTGTATGGGAGATACAAGGAAAGAATTTGATTTTCTAAAGTAATCAATTTCGTTTTTTAAAACAAGAAAAGATAAAATCTAAGAAAATTTTTTTGATTATAACTTATTTTGTTCGTATTTAGCAAAATTTTCTTGAATAAAGAAACATTTTGCTTAACCCAAGCCACACATATATTTAGAATAAGAAATTTTTGGTTAAGACGAGAATCGTGCAAAATTTTCTAAGTTCAAGCCATATTAAGTAAATAATTCTTTTCGTCTACAAGAAGCGATTTTCGGCGAAAAATTAAGTTATGAAAAATCTAAACAATTATATTGTAAAAAAGCGTTTAATTGTAAAGAGTGCTTTTTGTTCATAATAATTTTTGGTTTTGTTAGAAAGAAGGGGTTTCTTATCTGAAAAATTTTTTATGTTTAAAACGTAATATTTTGGTGGAAAATTTAATTTCGGCTAAAATAATGTGATTTTTTTTTTGTTGCTTAAATATGTTTTTCTTTGTTGCACAGAAAAAAACCCCCAATTTTTAATCAATTAAATGATTAATCAAAAATAAAATCAGTTTTAATTAAAAATTTAATCAAGTGAATTAAACGTTTACTTATATCAACAACATTACTGCCAAAAATTTTGTTAACATTAATTTGTTTACAGGTGCAAAGTAAATTAATTTTTATCACAAGTTTTTTAATTGAAATAATTAATTTTTTAATTGCTTTAAATTTAAATTTTTTCTGTGTGTATTAGTTATTAAATGGTTGAATATTGTGATTTTTTGATAGAGATGTAAATCTTTGAAAAGGTAACTTAATTGTTGTTGATTGATTTTTTTGTAAGCAATTAAATATAGTGAAAAGTTATAATTTTTGATTAATAATTTTTATTCTTGATAAAAGCATTGGAATTTATTGTTGGAGGATAAGCTAGTTTCTTTGCACAAATCAATGGTTGATTTGATATCGTTGCAAATAAGACTTTTTGAGTGTTCATAATTCTGATTTACTCTACAGTTTTATTTGCAAATTTCTTTGGTTTTTTCAAAGATTTTGGGAGAATGTGTTCTGATGATCTTGCCTAAGCAACCAGTGAAATGCCAATAGAAACTTGCTTATATTTCCTACAATAAATGTAAGTGTTTTTTTTTCAAGAATAAAAATTATCTTCACTAAACTACAGTACATTTTTTGGGAGATTGAATTTCAGTTTTATTAAAGGTTAATAAAAAAATGCTAATATAAAATTCGTCTTATAAACTTGTTATAAGCATGGAATATTGATTATGAATAAGGCCTTAAATCTTTACAATATAAAATTTCTGCAAAGGAAGAACAATTTTAAGCATCAACTTTTAGAAAACAATTTAGGAATGGAGTTCCATAAGAGATAGACCCCTTGGGATTGGGCAGAACGATAGATCTTTTTACCATCGGAAAACGTCTCACCTATTTTTTTCATTTTGTGATATACGTGAGGACAACCACGGCATGACGATATGAACGTTATAAGACTTGTTAGCTGCAGAAGTAATTTTGATTCAAAAAATTTGTATTAAAAATATAAGTGGCCTTTATTTAAAACAAAAATTAAAAAAATTCTTTGTTTTCCGATTTATCATTTACTGTTAAACAGTGTAGTTAAGAAAGGGGTTTATTATTATTTAATTCATATATTCTTTTCTTAAACATAAAAACAGATTATATAAAGAGCACAAACACAGACACACACATTTAAACACTCATAATTCCTAAATTATCTACCCAAAAAATAAACAAAAGGTTAGGATTATGTTTAAATATAAAATCTTCATTAGCATTTTTATGATACCTCACTTCCTCTATTTGTTTTAAAATTATGTGTTTTTGCAGCTGTAATAACGTTAACAAATAGAGTTAGAGTAGTATATTCGACTCTGCTGAATCTTGGATACCCTCCACCGAGAATGTTTCAGGAGTAAAATTTTACAGTTTTATTTTAAAACTCTGGCGTATCAAATTTTATTACAGTAGCGTATGTACGGTTTTATGCGCCGTAGACTCTTCTCCGACAGAATGCTGTATATGGGTCCCATGGTAAATTACCGATCTTTGCAATATTGTACAGTAAGATTTTTTATCCTTTCAAACAGTGATGCCTCAAATTTTATTAAAATAGCATCATTTGCTACAGTTTCGGGTGTACTAAACACTATCCCGAGAGAAGGCTTTATATGGGACTCATGGTTAATTATGAACCGGTCTTCACGAAACTCATTAATATGGGTTTTAGGCATAAATGACTAATTCGTGGAAAATCTTCTATGAATCTGTGCATTAACCATAATTTTTGTTAGTTTTTGTAACAAAATTAATAATTTTGTAGGGTAGCGGCTGCATCTTTAGATTCATAACTCATATTCTACTGAACCAATTTTTTTGAATTTCAATACCAATCTTTTTAAGATAACTAGAATTAATGACAGCTTTCTTTTGAGTTTTTCAAAGGAGACTGTGGTTTTTCGATAGACGGAAGGACAGACAGACAGACGGACCAGTTTCACCACCTGTGGTGGTGGAAAGTATAACAAGAGCAACATGCTATGGTTGAAAACAACATGCTATTATAAGTGTTAAGCATATTTTAGTTATTATTAACCATAACATGTTCGATGGCAACTAAAATATGGTTGTGACTTCTTGACGGACGCTTAATTTAACTATAATGTGGTTGTCGGTGACAATAAAATGGTAAAATTAAACATTATATTTTAAACATTTTCTTTAAAAATAGTTTTGTTGGAGGTGACCATCCCACGATAGAGCCCACGATAGAGCGGGGATTTTTCCCCACAGTGACAGGTACCGCGACCAGGTTAGGTCTATTGTACCCACTCCCCTTAGTTGGTCAAAAGACCTTCTGCTTCCTATAGGAACCCAACCACGGCCTTTGCCGGTATATCACCGATTCGGGACGCACACATTATACCATGCCCCAAGTGCCTCCTTCTGGCCCATGCCAGCGCCGGGTAGTCACACAGTACATGCTCTGTCGTCTCGTCCCCGTCTAGACATAGTCTGCATTCCTGATCCTCATCCAGGCCCATCCGATAAAGGTGGTATTTGATCGTGTGCTGACCAGTCAAGTAGGCCATCAGCATTCGCAGATCCCGTCTGCCGAGACCATTCGTCCTCACTACATTCCCGGGAGAGATAAATCTCCTTGCCTGATGCATTCCCGGAAGCGATACCCAGTATCCCCTATATTCGCCCAGAGCCCAGTCCTCCATGACGGACTGGACCCCTGCCCATCATCCGCTCGTTAAAACCGGCCTTGGCCAGCTCATCAGCCATTTTATTACCCGGGATCCCTGAGTGCCCCGGCACCCAGCAGAGTTTCGAGCACATTCTCCAAGAAGAGAGTGCTCTAATGGCCGCTTGCCTATCAGTTAATGGAGGTGGCCATATTTAAACATGTTTTTCTCTGGGTGAACCTTTTAGTGTCCTGCTTCTCTTTCTTACTTATGAAGTGAAAAAATGGTTTATAATTATGTCACTCATTAACTACAAGTATTGCAATATGGAACGAAAGCAACATCAAAATATCGTAGTTTTGTGAATAAGTGAATTTTTAGTGAACAACTAATGATCACACTTATAAAATTATTACAGTAACTGATTGCAGGTTATTAAATTCGTTTTCCGTACTGTTAAAATAGAATAAAAATATAGTTATTTAACGAATAATTTTATTTTTCAACATTTGTGTTTGTTATTCAAAAAACAAAATACCAAAAAATAATGTTTTTCCGTTTTTATTTTTTAAAAGTAAAAACTATTCAATTTTACGGAATATGCTGTTTGATAAATAAAAAAATTTAAATTGAATGTAAAAATCATTTGTTTTAAATGAAATGTAAATGATCCGTTTTTTAAATAAATTTTAAGTTGCTTCATATGAATTTTCATTTGAATTTCATTTAAATCCATTTAAAAGTTTCTGAGAGGCAAATATTACATTCCATCTACCCTCGTGGTCCTATTTTTTTTTTTAAATTTCATAGCTTATATGATCGTACAAATAGGGATCCATCTATGTTTAAAGTTTCATTAAAATCGGTTTAATAGTTTCTGAGAGGCAGAAATTTCCCCCTTTATCCCTTCGTGATCCAACGATTTGGCCTATTTTCAATAGGCTTGGTTTTTGTGCCAATAAGAACCTATGTACCCATTTAATTATCTCCAAAATTGCCACCTGTACTTTGCGCACAAATTTACATGGACAGCCAGCCAGCCTGCCAGCCAGCCAGGCGGACGGACATCGTTAGATCAATTTAGAAAGTGATTCTGAGTATACTTTAAGGTTGGTCAAGGACCAATGTTTTAAGGTGTTACAAATATCAGCACTAATGCATAATACACTCTCCACTATTGTGGTGTGGGTATAAAAACTTGTGCGGAATATCTATGAAAAAATGTTGCTAGAGTTGTACTCTGTTCATTTTGTGAAAAAAATTCAGAAATATTTCCGGCAACATTTTTTTACAACTGCGAAATAATAAAGCTAAGTGCATAATGAAAATAATGTGTGAACTTAATATTAAATAAGAAATTAAAAACGTAAATCACACAACAGGTATCAGTTTATTTACTTTAATTTTTATTAAAAAAAATACTTTTAATAAAATACATGTGGGATTTGTTTAAATACACAAAATAAAGTCGCATACTTTGAGGAAATAAAAACGTCAAAAATTGATAAATGTCAAACTTTTCGTTTGGAATAATCGATGTTGAGCAACATTTTGCACAAAGAAAGAAAAGAGTACTAGGCTTTAGCAACAATTGACTTTTAAGTTAACATTTAAAAAACCGACTTTTGTGTAAAAAGTGACAAAAAATATAACAGTTATCTAAATTAATAGATGACAATTTTTATAAATAGAGACATTTGCTCCATATTTTCAATTCTTTAGTCCCACTATGCACTATGCTATGATTTTTAGTAAAAGTAAAATTATTGTTTAATAACACTAACATTAAAAACTAAATTACCCGATATTTATGTTTGTTACAAACATTTCCCATCACTAAGCAATTCGAGTACGTTTTATGTATGACGTACTTACTCTGGGCATTGCAAGTACTTTAGTTCCATAAACCTTAAGTGTATACCGCGTTCGCTTAAAGTATTGGCTGGGCTTTTAATTGTTTTAACTTTCTATTTGTTATTCGTTTTTGTTGTTGTAATTTTAATTAACAAAGAGGCACAAAGAATAATTATTAACTGCATATTTTTTGTCTTAACTTATTACTCAGTTCCTCTTTTTGTTTTTGCCTTCATGTCCTTATTTAATGTATTCTTCAAGCCAAGGAGCAGAAAAAAATTAAAATAACTAAAAAAGTAAAAAAATAAAAACTCCTGGGGTTGTTCTGAAAGAAAAAAATATTCGAAATGAATGACGAAAAGAACGATTAAGTAAAAGTGGACGGTTATTAATTAATTTTAATGACCTCTAGATTCAAAATGACTAAATTAGTTTACATTTATTGAGTTCGGAAATTATATATTTCGAAACTACTTTTTAAACAAATAAATACCTGAATAGTGAATGAGTGGCAATAAACAAAGAGTATGGTTATGTGTAGGAATTGTGAAACGGAAGTTGGTATCAACCATACTGAAGGCAATGTGACAGAAACTTTTGTATTAACTATAACTTAAATGGAAAAATGTTTAAAGAAATGCGTTAGCTCTTATTTAAAGGGTTGGACATTATTTTGCAATATAAAAACTTATAAAAAGTTTGTGAAATTACCCAGGCTGGGTAATTAATTTTTCAATTGGGATAATAGCAAAGCTCTTAAGCTTTTAAGGTCCAAATTTACATTCATTAGTTAGCTAATAACAACTGTTAAACAAATAAAATATTATTTCCAGCTTTTTCTTAACCACTAATTAAACCCTCAAATGTTATTGGTTAACAACTTGTTTTTTTGTATTATTTATTATTTTAATAGTGTTACCATTTTTTGGTCTGATTAAAATTTTTGCCTAACCAATTATTGTAAATAAGATACTTTAGTTAGGCTAAAGTTATCATTTTATTTTGCTGATGATTAACTAATGACCGTAAATTTGAGCCTAAGAAAAACATGTTTAATTCAATTGCTCTAATAGCACAGTGGGGCCACAGGAGAAAGGATGTTTCGATGGAAGTCCCAAGAACATCGCTGCGCAAAATCTGTGACAATCGTACTTATTCCGTCACTAGTGAACAAAATATTTTAGTTAAAAAGAACGAATTATGATAGGTTAAAACAAAAATGAAATACTTATTTATCACTTAAATGGTGATATTGTGTTTAAAGTATAGAAATTCCAGAGGAAAGCTAATTGACACAAAACAAGCCAGTCATGTGACTCGATTTTGTGCGGGAACTGGCTGATTCTTTCTGGTTATACTACTTTATATTAAGGAATTGTAACAAAATTACGAATTTTTTAGGGTGGTGGTTCCACATTCTGATTCATAGCTCTGCGGCCGTATTCTATAATTCGCTAAAGCTAAATCTCTATCGCTAAAAATCTATAAAGTTAATTCTATTGGCTATTATTGGCTATTAATGCAATACTGTTACGTGCATTGCTAAATTTGGCAGTGCCATATTTATACCATTTAATGTCATCGCTAAAATGATTAAATTTAGCTTTCTCTTAGGTATTTTAGCGATCGAGATTTAGCTTTAGCTGAGCGAATTACGGAATACGGGTGCTGATCCAACTAAACCTATTTTGCTAGATTTTAACCCCAAACTGCTAAGGATAACTAGAAGCAATTTGACGCTAGAAGCATTTGAGAACATGGCTAAATCGACTTTGAATTAATCAAGGAGCCAGCATATATATAAACTTTATGGGTTCTGAGATGAATAATAAAAAAGTTTCACATTGAATCCTGTTTTGAACAAAAGTTATCCTTTAGAAAAATTGGATAGAAAATCGGAAGAAAAATCATGTTGCGTTCAATAACATCAAAAATCAGAATTCCTATGGGAAAAACATGAAAGGAAGACCAGCAAGAATCGTATCGCCAACAGGCAAGAGTGCAATTTTAAGAATTACATCTAATTCCTGTAATTCCATACCAAATATTAAGGCGAAAGCCGGAGATTTGGCTACTATTTCGACTGTTAGGCTCTTGATTGTGGATGCTCCGCGTATCCAGAGAATGAAACTTAAAAAAAACCTGTATTAAAACCCATTCACAAGAAAAACGGTTCGATTTTGGTAAAGTTCACATGACGTCGAATACCGAAAGGCAAACGGTAGTCTTTTCTTAGGAAATCATGACATCAGAAATGAGGAAGTAATATTAAGCCGCCAACACAGTCGCATTGGTGGAATTATGGTATGCGGTGCCGTATCATACTATGGCATGATTAAACTTCAATTTAAAGCCATAAAACTGAACGCAGAACAATACAAAACATACTGGAACAAGCTTTTCCGGAATGCAGTAACATTGTTAGACCTTTGCGTTGGATTTTCCAACAGGATAACGCTCCGATGCACAATGCCAGAGCGGCAAAAGCCTGGATAAGTGACCAAAATGTGACGCTGATGGACTGGCCAACTTACTCACCAGACTTGAACGTAGTGGAAAACTACTGGGGATGGCTTTCAATAAACATATGAAGATGTTCAATCGTTGATCAATGCAATCGAGACCGCTGGTGACGAGATTTCCTTAGATTACCTAAAAGCTCTCTACGCATATATGAGGTTATAAAGGGCCATGGAGGCAACACTCATTACTAAACGTTAGAGAACACGTAAAACCAAAAAGTTCTAACCCATATATTATATGTAGCTTAAAAAACAATATTGTGGCAACACAACGATAAATGTTGTCAAATTTTAATGGTCTGTTTTGTTTGTTTAAACGCATAATTTTATGCGTTTGGAGATGGTTTACATGTTAAGTGATTTGCACTGATTTGTTATCCCTTTGTGTGTAAATTTGAATGCAAGTTTTTAATAAATTGAAATTCCATTCTACAAACTTTAAACAAAAAGACAACCAAACAAACAACAAATAAGAGTGCTATATTCGGCTGTGTAGAATCTTATATACCCTTCACCATTGTCCGAGGAGAATACAGAGCAACTAAACAAAAACTAAATAATTTTACAAATTCATACATATTTACAATACTAAAAACTTCATTATTTAAATAAATTTTAAAAGCGAAAATTGGTTAATATTTTTAAAATCGTTTTTAGAACATAAAAAACTTAAAACAAAAATTTCTTTTTGAAAAACCAAGATTCGAATCAGGGGACTCACAGTTTCTAACATTAACAAACCCCCTAGACAACTGAACCATGAAGGAACGGTGTTTATTAAAGTTGTGAACCATCATAGGGGCCTATATTCACCAAAATGGCTTGAACCATTTATGTGTCTTTGTTTGTTTTCTTTTAGTATAGGCAGTGTTGTCATAACGTAGATTTTTTATTTTTGGCAAGTTTTTAAGTAACAAAAATTACCTGTTTCTAGTTGTTAAAATAATTTCGTTTAATAGATAAAATAAGAAAGAAGGGTGATAACAAAAATCATATTGGACATTATGCTGGTATATGTAAACAACTGCTTTTCATAAGGACTTTATAGGGTGAAGGATAATTATTGTAGAAATTACAAACGTAATGACAAAGTTATATATACCCGTTTACCTTCGGTGAAGGGTATAAAAAAGAGTAATTTTTGGAATTTCAGTATTTTGGTTATAACTAAGCCATTTTTTAACCGATTTGAAAGATTTATATTCCGACGTTTTTAAGAAGAAATTTACTTGGGTTATAGACTCGGAAAGATCTGTGGTTCCCGAAAATGGCTTTTTAAAAAAGATTTTATTTTGGTCATAACTTTTTTGAATCTGAATGGATTTTATTGAAATTTTCAGAAAATATTTTCTACTAAAGATATTCGATCTTTTGATATATACGGCTTAACCATAGGTCATATGACAGTCCAAACATTTGTATACAATGTTTGATATTATTTGTACGGGAGGTACCACGCCCACTTCTCCAATCCTGCCCTCATTTTTGGGATGGTGTGTATTGATAACCTAAATGTTTGAACCTAATTTGAAAACTTTAGCTCTTTCTGTTCTCCAGATATGCAAAAAAAAGTAATACAAATACAACAATTTTTGGGGAATTTCGGGTCTTTTGGTCATACAGCATTTA